>JAQIXW010000673.1:0-26296 GCA_034700685.1 Willowsia buskii
CCTCCCTACCACCGCACAGACACGAGTTATACACCCAAAATTTGTCTTACAAGGGTTTTTCACTATACCCTATCATATTATCACAAAATCTCATTTTTGAAATTTCATGCACAAAAGGGGTCACGGCTCAAAAATGATGCTCTTTACTATATTACCACACAACTGGGTATAATATGTACATATCTAATATCTTGCTAATCTTGCATTCAGCCACTTTTGCACCATCATTCCGAAAAAAAGGAATTAGGGCCTCAGTGAAGACAGCAGTTGAAAAAAATAATTAGAAACAGACTCATGATCAGTGATTTGTTAAGGTGGAAAATATTCCTTCAAAAATTTATAATCAAGAAAAATTCTATATTTCCTGATCATCCCCTCCAGAATACCTGCCATGATGGAAGAATCACGGAATATCTACTCATAACCCTAAAAATATATTTTGTTAACTGTGTGGGTCGCTACAAGGAGAAAAGTGAAAGACGTTTCTGATTATTATTATATTATGAGGTTGGTTTGGTGCATGTGAAGAATTGTATTCAATTGCCTGCATCACAAAAACCAAACCACCAGAAAAGCTGAAAGAGAGACTCTTCTACTGCAATGGTTTTTTTTCTTGGTTAGCCCTCAACAAGACTCAACACCAACCTGGTTTTCTGCTACTTTGGTTTAGCTGGTTCACCACAAAATGAACAGCCAAGGATGAAGGGTGACATGCTACAACACACTCTCGGCAACTATGTCTCTACACCTTTTTTAATATTAAGAGATGGTTTTTTTTCTTGGTGGTACTAGTAGATTGAGTATTAAGTGGAAAAGGTAAAGTTGAAAAAAATTTCAATAGTTGTGCACAACAGGGGTCCAAAAATCAGGGTGTACCAACCTAACAAAACCTGACGAGGAACTTTTCTCCCTTCACATCATCAACAAGAACACATCACATCACTCTCGGTCTTTGCTCATTTGAAACTTTTTTTTCTTTTTTTTTCGATAGAGGCTCACGCGGAGTGGAGGAGATAGTCTAGAAGAGGATTTCAAAAAATTCATGAACCGGAAAGCCGTCACTTGAAGAGTTTATACCCGTCATTCACATATCACATCTTTTTTGATAACCATGACTCGTCTACCTTCACTGTAAAGAAGGACGGGGATTCTGGTGTGGCTAGGACTCAATTCCAAAGCAAGTACACACAGTACACCGACAAATAAAGTGGATAAAGTACCATTTTAAATGAAACTCGCCATCATCAGTGCATGCTTCTACGTTTAACTTTGTACATTTTTTTCAAATTAGGGAACAACGGAAAGGTACAACAATGGAAAGGGAAATGTTTAGCCCATCCTGGTTTTCATTTTCTATTTTTTATCAAATGTTCCCCATTTTTTCATGGACACCCAGTGCCTAAGCATAAGCGATACATCATATAAAGAAATGAAATCAGAAGAAATTCTTACAAATCAGTTGTAAAATTCCAGTCGAAACGCTTTCACAAAATATCTGCTTTTATCAGTTTTTATATTCCTGATAAACATTAAAAATAATAATAGTAAAATATGTATGTACATAAGTATGAGTTTTAAGAAATGTCTGCTCCAAAATTCTTTAAACTGGCCAAAAGCATAATTTACCCCTTTCCTGCACAAGCAGACGAATTTCAACATACCAAAATGAGGATAAATGACTATCTGGATAAAAGTGTGGTAATAAACATTGAATCATGTCATAAAACTCCAGAAATCTAAATTATTTCGACTCCACACTTCAAAAGTAGTCCTGCACAATAACAGTTCATTCATACTAATACTTTGCAAATAAGCCACAATTTTTGTCATCGTAGCATCATCTCATCAGCAGTGACTCATCATTTTTTCGTAAAGTCTGGATTCCCTAATGCAACATAATTCAGTCTGGGACATCGCTAATTTTGAGACAAGTGGTGGCAAAGAGTTGACAAAAAAAATGGACGAAAACTATAAAAAAATAGTCGATCATCTTACAGACATTTATACATTGCTTGTTTCGGATACCTGATTCATAAAATATAAAGTTATCGATAATGTAATGGAATATTTACTACTTTCAGATAAGATTATGCAGAGAGACATATACTTGCAGCCTGAATCCCACTATCGTACTAATCGTGTCTCTGTGTATTGACTGTGTAGCCAGTTTTATGTTCTTATTTTCAAAGCTTAATATTATATTCAAGTGTGTCGTTAGTCGCCCATACATACCTCAAATATTCTATTACACTGCAAACGAAACCAGCACTACATAAAGCTATCAGCAATTGTACACCTGTGTTGTGTGTTGTTGTTGTTGTGTTGAAGAGAGTAAGTGAAGACAGTACAAATCAAAATTTACAAATTGGCATATTCATGCTTATGTACGAATGTCAAAGGAATCTTGCGAAACAAGTTTTAAACATTAACAAAGAGATTAAAATGTCATCATGTATGCATTTGATTGTTTCATATCACGTTTTTCAATATTATGTGGAGATATTGTGTGCGCGACAACGACAACATATTTCGCAGGAGTGAAGGAGGAGACAGACAGGAAGGTTTTAGAAAATTCTCTATTTTTTTGTCTATGTAATGGGCATACTTACTCAAGTCAGATCAGAGGCATAGGTAAGTAGCTAAAGTTGTGTTGAAAAAAAATATTGCTTACATTTCTCGCGAAAAACCTCACTCTCATAATAACTCATTCATAATGAATGGGTTTTCGTGTTCTTTCGGAGAGTTATTTTTTTTTCTGATAAAAAAAATTATCCTTTACGGTAAATATTTGCCAGGGACACATTTGCAAATAACCTATGTAAATGACTAATGACCTTTGAGACATTAGAATTGTGTAAAGTGGTTATTAATAACAGGTGTAAGTAGCAATTAGAAGCAATAAATATTAATATTCCCGTTACTTTTAATAGCATGAAATTGTTGTCGATTGTCTTCCCCTCGTTCGATCTTCTTTCGCAGATAAGAGCATCTCTTTTTAGTGGACTATTTATTAAGCGATGCAGAAGAAACCATTATTTGAGCTTATGAGATGGCTTGGAAATCGACAAGGAAATACTTTTAACAAATTTACGCACCTGAAAAATTTCAGACTGCCTTATATGTAATTTCGCATTTTATTTTCTTCCTGAATAAATCTGAAAAAGAAAGCGAATAATATAATGCTCGTCAGTTTTTGATATGATAATCACCGTTATAACTCGATTTTGATGTGGAAATCGTGACAGTGCCCCACTTGCCATATATATTTTAAATCTCTATGCACCCATCACACAAACGTGTGCGTATACATCTAAAAGAAGTCTTTAGTGAAATTATACCACACAGGTAATATTTTCTTGCAGTCTGAATAGATTACTCGTATTTATTATAATAAATATTGTAGGTATAAATATCATATTATTATTTATAAAAAGTTTTAAATATGCAGATTACCAAGAGATGCAAGTCGATCACTATGAGAGAATGCAAAATATTGGATTATGAAAACGTACTTGTTTCACGTGTCCTCTCAGTTTTTTGGTCATGCATTTACATGACTGCATAATAAGTAGGTGGGGGAATAAAAATAATAATAAATTAGGATTAAGACACAACCTTCTTGAAATGCGAGAAGATACATCGATACACTAAACAAGCTTTACAAATAGGTATAAATACTATTCTGCTTAAATTATAGTTCTTTCAGCGCCATTTAGCATTGCGTACTGTAACAGCTCTAATTACTCCAAACAGACGAAAAAAGGTCTTAATGGCAAAAGCGTCTGAGGAGTAGAATAGTAAAAAAAGCAAAGTAAATTAAATCTGCAAATCATCTCAAAATCTCGATTGTCATCATTTTGAAAGACGCATGCTGCAGACAAACAATCAGCGGGATATGAGATGCAACATGTAGCTGCTTCCAGGGAGGGACTTGATTGGTCATCCTCCCTCTAAAAAAATCCCTCGTCTCTTTCTAATGTACACACACACACCAATCTTTTATTTACTTCTCCAACAACTAGTTCTTCCACCTTTGAAGATGATGGATCATCACTAAAAGATCAGGAAAAAATAAAGCAGGAACAAAAACGAAAATAAATATTTTCACCTCCAAATGTCTTTTTTCGAATCTTCAGTTTTACAAAAGGACTTTTCTTTCTGATACCACACAGGGATTCGACATGATCCTTGCTTTTAGCCTTTTTTTATTATGATTTTTAGAAGAAGAAATGATACAAAAATATTACAACTTGTGTATACACACATTAAAAAAGTAAAAAAAAAAGTATAAAGTAGCATGTCTGCATGCAGTGGTTTGGTTTCTTCAAGTGTTCTCTCTTCATAATGACTTGACTGTAGATTAGAAAGGAACAAAGTTAATCTTTGACTTTTATCATAAACTTCTATCTAGCAACATCAATTTCTGCTTTATCATAATCTTGGAGCCTCAGCTCGCCGACTGCGACTCTTTTTTTTCGATTCTCTTCTTTCAGACAACAAAAATGACACAGAGAGCTACCCCCTTCAACATCCAACCTGTTCGGAAAGCTATGAGATTTTGTAAGTATTTAACCGTCAACGTGACAAAGCACAAAAGATCGTTTTTTGGGGGAGTCTATTTTTTCTTGAAATTGTGCAAAAATAAAAAATAGCAAGAAAGTGAAAACATGAGGGAGATATATAATGATGGTAAATGGTTATTACAGTACTGCCCACTCTCTTCACTCGTGTTGCTGCATCGTGCCCAAATAATTTCATAATCAGGGATATAATATTACTTTGTTGTTTGGGATTCTTACAAATAAGATCAAAAGTTCACATAGAAAGTGAATGACTTAACGACTGTTACAGTTCAAAGTTTCAGTTGCAACTTATATGGATCAATGGTCTCGATTTGAATAAATAAAATAAATTATTAGTCAACGACTATGTACACTTCTTACAGTTTTTCTTAAAGAGAAATATAAAAAAAATGTTAAAGGATAATCAACTTGCCCTGCTGAAGAAAATGATGATTGAAAGAAGGAGCGGCGGCGTTCAAGAAAAAACCATTCGCATACGCATCCATGTACTCTCTGAGAGTGCACACATTCTACATCTTTTTAAGACGATCATAAAGAAGAAGAAAATCTTCCTTTTTTCCCTTCACAGCAGTTCTTTACCATAAGCTATTTAACAACGGAGACAAGAAGATAGTAAATACAATGGTAACGATACTATCATCATGATCATCATCAACAAGTTGTATGCATGTGCACTTGGAAGTTGATTTTTGTCTTTTTTTTACCTGTGTCTACACTGTTTCAAAATGGAAAAGGGATCAGCAGGGTGCAAAGCTAAGACTCTGTTGGAAGCTCCTGTGAAGGAGAGTTTGGTCCTTGAACTGCCATAAAGAAGAAGACGATGAACATGAAATGTGTAGGTACGTTTTGACGGAATAATAATAATAATAATAATAAAAAGTAAGCAGGTAAAAATATATGTGAAGACTTTATATATTGACTTGAATGTATATACCTATGCATGTGGAGTGCATTCTTTTTTAAACTCATTTCAACAGACTCCTTGTTCACCATGTATTCTACAACATTATTATTAAATGCATAATAAATAGAGTGGACTTGCACACTAACAGTGGAAAGCGTTCTGGCTAAACCTCTATTCAAAATAATATAATAATACATCTATATGCTATAATCTTAACACAGTATTCACACTAGTCATGTTATTAAAAATTCTAGCATGCATGTTGAATGTGCATTGCTTCTGGAAGAAAGTTGCTCAGTTTGTTGCAGCCTTTGTCTTCGTTTTACACTCTCTATCGCCGAGTTCTTTTCGAGATGCTTGTTCTCCTCTCTGGAGAGGAGCAAATAGCTTCAACACAATGTTCACCAGATTACTACATATAATCTACCTGTGTGTATGCTTACTGGAAATATAAAAAAAGGTAATCCGAAGTGTACGCATCTTACAAAAAGGTATCGAATGGTGCACCATACCAACAAACCTGCCTACACACATAGTCACAGCATCCAAGCACAATTTACAATGTTATCTGAGGTGGGATCATCTTCATCAGAGAAACGGAGTGCAACAGGTAGGTTGAGCATGGTGTGGATATATAAACTTCATGTTACAATGCACAATGCAATATATATGCCTCTCATTTTCTTCATGCGCTCTCCAAACCTTTTCTTCATCTCTACTCAATTGTTTAAGCATGCTTTACATTTTAAGCGAGCTCACACAACTTCAAAGTTCTCTTGGCAGTGCAGTAAAAAATAGATGATTTGGTGAAGTTTGTTTCTCTCTCGCTCGTTTCGATCTATTCAAAATAGTGGAATAGGAACTAGAATAATAATAATATTATTATTATTAACGACACAGTAATCATATTTTGGATGCTGATATGAGGGAGATGATAATATGTGATGTTTGTGTGAGCAGAGAGCGAGAGCCCTTCTACAATTATTGGAGAAGAAGAAGACGAGAATGACGATGAGCATTCATATAAATCTCTCTTCTCTATGAAATAATGTAAATCCATGAGTACGTGTAAATATGCACTTTTATTTCATCACTAGAATTTTATAAAAAAAGGGTTTAAAAAAAACGCTGGCAACTGGTGAAGAGGTTCGATCCCTATCCAGTCAATGAATGCCAAGAGATTTGAATTCAAAAAAATAATATTTGTAAAAGAGAAAATATCACATCTTTATTTTTTTTTCTCCGAAGACCATCTTAATTTTGAAAGCTGTACTTGAACTTGCAGTTTCTATTTTGGTTCTTTTTTTTACGTGGGAACCTGCTCAAATCTTCTATCAATCCAGTTTGCTATTGCCACCCACATTAATGTTTACCGATGAGATTTGTAAACTGTAATAATAAAAATGTTTCATGAGTCTTAAAAATGAGTAGTAAGAAATATAAATACTTTTTTTTAAAGTACGGGTAACCGTTCGATATTTTTCTCAAAACTCAATTTAAACTGTGATTCAGTACGGTACGTAAGAAAAAGACTTGCACATGAGTAGCATGACATGATGACGATGGTAAAATGTAATGTAAACATTTGAATTTTTTATGCCTCATCTCGAGAAGAATACCTGTCAACCCTTTTCTCCTTTTGGATTCCATTCCACACAACAGACACTTCATACGAAGCTTCATTGCTTTCAACGAGAGTTGCATGGAAATAAACACAATAGTCTTCTGCAACCAGTAAATCCCGGTCAGTACAGTTTATTAGCACACTTCATACTTTTTTATATTGGAGTAACATGAACAGAAAGCCATTTGATGAGAAAATTCATAACTTCAAGTTCATAAGAAAATGTGTGTGTGCACCACTCTCCAGCGTCTTGTTTTGCGTGACATGATAATGACGTTCCAACATATTCTCCACTTTCTCTTGACAAGCTTTAAAGAATAGAAGATGCGCTCTTCCAAAAAGTAAACGACAGGTAGAGAATGACTATTTTTTCTATTGTGAATCTCGATGATAATAAATAGGATACACACACACAAGACGATTTTTTTGTATGTCTGTGTGCATGAGGCTGTCCATGTAGAAAATTGTTCCTTTTTAACATTCTTCTCTAATATTAATATTCATACTGCATCGAGATGACAAGTGTTATGATTTTTGTTCGGATGGATTATGATGATGATGGTGGAGTGTTCGCTCCTTTTCTGACTGAATGCTATTATTATTTCTGGTGAGGGAGAGAAAAGCGCAGGAGTTAAGCCAGTGCACTGGCCACGGAACATGTACGCCTGTTGTTGATGGAATACATAAAAAAAGACAATGATTAATCGGACGACTGTCCTCTCAAAAAGCAGCAGATCGTTTTATGCATCTCATCATAGCCAACTATAAGTAAATAGATTGGATGGGAATGCAAGTTGACTAGTATTTCTTATTCAAAGTGCATAATGTCTGGAGGATTTCAGAGATCATGTTTCCAAAGATTCCCGCAAAAATTTTCCATACCGAATCATTACAAAAACTTTTGTTGCGTAACTGTAATCAATTGTCATAGAAATTCTATCATTGGCGCCTTTAAAAGATAGTAAAGCAAGCGCAAAAAATGAGCAGTTCTGCGTTTTTTTAACATGCAATATTTATGACCCCAAATTTGCATATTTTTAATGGAAGGGTATGCGCTTGAGTCTTATTAGCTTTTTTTGCGATTACTTTGCGGTGGCGAGGAATTATAATTAGGTAGAGAGCACACAGCAGCAGCAGCAAAGTAGCGGATCAATGACTTGTCTATGATTTTAAGAGTGTGTTTGTGTGTGCGCAAGGGCAACCTTTAAAACTGACCAGCTACCACTCACCACTGTCATTTCTCGGACGGAGGATGCATGAGAAAATAATGTGGCTATTTAGCCAACAGCATATTTTCATGTTTTCTAAGGGAAGAATTAACAAGTTTGTAAAAAATCACCCAGTCAAAACATCTTTAATGATCATTACTGGTTGTACACAGAGAAGATATGCAAACATGCATATAGATTAGAGCAGTGTCTGTTCTCAGTCTCTTGCCTTTTTCAACTTTTTTATTGCTCTGTCAATGAGTCAATAATTTCGTGAAAATCAAGAACAAGACTTCATGCATATTTAGATGAGCGCTATGTTATAGGTTATCTCAGCATAAGAGTCAAAGGAAAAATCAATGATAGCTGAGAGATGTCTATAAATTACAAAGACATATTTACACTTTTTGTGTGTTGGAGTTCATCCATTTTTCCATAATCTCAATTTCAACGGCAATAAAGATGGGACTGGCAAAGGCGCCGAGAGAAGTGAAGTGAATCGACTGGGCAAAAACAATCATGATTTTTTTTCTTCTCCTTTCTCTATAACTTGTGGGATTATTAAATATATACAAGAAAAAAAGCCAGAGAACTGATACATTCTTATCGTTCGAAGACGGCCCGAGTTAAAGCTTACTGATAGCTGGTGATAGGCAGTACTAGGATCGCTAATCATCAGGAGGAAAGCAGTGAAATAAATATCTTTGCTCATAGAAACGTCGACACTCGACATCTTTCAGCTCCTCCTCCTTCGTTTGAGAATGTGTGTTTTCTCTTATGCATAATTGTATCTACTTCCATTCTTATTCTTAAAAAAAACTTTTCGAAGAAAATCAATACTTTGTATTTATATTCCTATAAGTTGAGATATGTTTCTTCACAAAAAATTCACTCGCGTTAGCACTCCTCTCATATTGATTCCAACACTGCAACTCGTAACCCAATTCCAAACAAAGAGTCTTTCATTAGCTTGGAATAAATGACCTGAGCTATCTTTCGCTATCGTTCCCCTGATTACCATCAAACATTTTTATACCAAGAAGAAACACAAAAGTACAATATGAGTTCCACTATTTTGTGTTCCAGTGTTTCAGTAAACTGCCGTGTGTTATTGCCTCAAAAAAGTATCCAGTAGTCTCTCGTAAAAGCTCACATTTACAGCCGCATTCATCATTCCCATTCCGTAGACAGAGTTCAAAGCATTTTTTTTATCGATACAGGCAAGTACAAAAAAAGATAGCTAGTTACACTCTTTTACATTTTTCCGCTGGTAATTTTTCCCATTTTAGCTACATCACTTGTACCTAAATAGAATTATTATTATTGTCTCCTCATGTCGTCGTCTCGTTATAAACATCTTTATTGTGGACTCAAAACTACAAAGCAGAGTTTCCCTTCCATCAATTTCCCCATCTGCGTAGAAGAAGCGAGAGAAAGATGGTCATAATCATAAGAATCTTTACCCATCGTTCTGTAATAGACACAAGTTTTAAATGTGTACCACCGACAGATTTGAAAAAAATAAATGCATAAACATAGTCAGGTTTTTTTTCACGGACAAAATGAAAATGAGGAGGTCGTTGCAGCTCATCTTCATCTTTTTTTAAGGAAAAAAAACTACCTGAATGGGCTAAACTTTATCGCCTCTAAAAGCTACCATAAAATCCAAGAAATTGAACATTTTCAGACGATACTTATTCTCTAAAATTGCTTCATGGTTTTTTTTTGGAGGCATACAAAAAACTGAAACAATGTTTCTCTCTCATTGTTCCCTGTACTCTGTATACTTTTCCCGTTTAACGCTCTCTTTTACAAAAGTCAAAGATTTTTTTTAGAGTTCAGATGAAAATCTGATTTTAAGTGGAACCAAACAATCAGTTTGAAATACTGATACTTTTCCATAAAACTGGCGTCAACTTGAGAAACCGAATTGTAGATTATTTCAAAATGGAAAAAAATTGTTCTCACAAAAAAGCAGTCAATCTATTTTGATTTGTTGAGTAATTACGATATGAAGAAGAAGAAGAAGAAAATACTATTTTTTCCAAAGTAATTTCCCATAATGGACTTTCCATACTCGTTTGCTAATTTAATTATTCATTCATGCAGAGAGAGAGAGCGCGCAGTGGAACATGAGATATCTCGAGAGATTATTATTGCATGATGCCAATATCTGTCATAGAAGTGAAATTATGACCTGGGTCCAACAAGATGGATGGATATGGATGCGAGTGGCAATAACTGAGTGGAAATGAGTTCTTGATGCAAATTCTTCTCTTCTTTTTTTTCGAGGTAAAACCCTCCCATGGAAACCCAAGTTTCGCAATATTATCTAAATGGGAAAAAAGTAAAAAATGAATGTACGAATAATATGAGAACTGTCACTTTCAGTCTTTCTTTTTTAGTTCGTGCTCTGTTATGGTTGGTGTGTGAGGTGAAGCCACACGGTAAAATATAATTGGCTTGTTATACGATATATTATTGAAATACAGGTAATATGATGAATTCAACAAATGCTCAGAAATTTGAGTTCTCTGAGAGCTTCGACAAGGAACAACCGTATTTGCATTTTGCACACAACTACAAATAACAATGGTTAAGCATTGTGTGTGTATGTGTTTGCGTTGAAATCAAAGGATTCTTCATATCTTATCGTATCGTGTGAATATGCTGTAAAAACAGGCCATTCTTTTCTATCGGCATGAATAATACAGGCACATAAAAATGTTCTTGCTTTGTTATCATTATTTTCGTGGCATTTATTCATTTATTTATATGATCTTATAAAAAATATATATACCCTGCTGCTGGACTACGGTGGTCGTACACTTTGTTGAGGAATCACATTTGAATGGAAAGCTAGACTTGCAATCTTTCAAATTTATCAACTTTTTTTTCTTTCAGGAAAAAAAAAAGTTTTCGCATTTGGAGTCATTTGTACAGCAGAGAACTGGAATGCAAAAAAGGTTATTAAATTATGTGCCACTCAACCATTATAGCTCCCTTATACGATCATTCCTACTTGACGGGTAAACATAATACGCATGGATTATGCATATTTTAAAAAACTGCCTTCTCCATTCGGATAAATGGAAAGAGAGAGAGACTAAAAGTCACAAACAAAAGATTACAAATAAGCATACAAGCAAGTTTCTATTACTCAGTGTCAGAAAACTGGAAAATATATTACACGACCACAAGAACAACAGCAGCAGCTACATAAACGACAAAAATGTGGTTGCTTCTTAAATATCAACTCAGCAAGCACCCAGCTCCTTTTGAATTATCCCATTTAGAATAGAAAATCATCGTTCTTCTTTTTAAAAAAAATATTATTCCGTGTGTAGACCAACTTACTGCACAACACCACCAGCATCATTTCACATCACATCAGCAAGACCACTCATTTTTTTACCGTCAACCCGAATATGAATAGCATAATTCAATAAAGCATAGAGCCAACTTCTTTTGTTGACCAGTAGTAAGTTCATGATCTCTACTCTCTCTCTGCCGTTCACAAGGATCAAGATGATATTTCATGTAGCAACCTATTCTCCACTATTTTTCAACTCTTTCCCAAAAACTGGCAGCATTTTCTTGAGAAGAATGAATGCTCTAAGGTAAACGTGTAGAGTGAAAAGATGATGGCTATTAGATGGAGCAGCAGCGGCAGTAGTTTGGTTTGGTGGTGCGGACGATCATAGTAATAAATGGCAGAAGTATAAAAAAATTATTAAGGCAGGTGTACTATGAACTTTTAGTGTTACTACAAGTTTGTCTAGACTGTGTATAGTGGTGAGAATACATTAATCCATTTTATTTTTCTGAGATTATTATAATAAAAAATATCTATAAAAGTTATGATGAGAGAGAGAATGTGCAAGCTTAATAGAGAAGAAAACCCTCGAGGAATCCAGCCAAGTCAAAAAAGTCAGCCCATCAGCATCTCATGATATGATATGCATTGCAATAGGAAAGGTGTCAAGGTGTTGCTCACGAAAATAAAAAAAACTCCTACAAAGTATATCAAACAGATGCCCAATATCTATTGCTCTTGTTGTGTCATAAATATGCTCAGGAGGAGCATAAAAAATGCAGAGTAGACACGACACAACGACAACATTGCTTCCCAAAATAATTTTAAAAGTTGCAAAAACCCAAACTAAAAATTACAAGACTTGACCAGTAGCTTCCAATGCTAAAAAAACTGCAACAGGCGAACAAAAAGAGAGAAAAAAGCCTCAATTTATTTAGCTCTGATGATGATGATAATAGCCGTGTAAAGTAGAAATTGTGATATAAAAAATTACTTCTACGACAGCAAAAGGATGGTTCGGTCACTCACTGGCTTGGCTTTTTCCTCTTGTTATTATTATTATATGAAGAACAAGCAGGTTTTTATCTTAAACCACCGCAAATAATGCAAAAAAAAAAATTCAATATCCTGCGGTGTGGACCTTGCATGAAACTCATATAACTGGAATAAGCTTCCATGAGAGAGGAGAAGAAAAATGGAATGAGAATACGCATATATTAAAAAAATACAATTCAATTTCTCTCCGCATGAAGACTATTTTATTGTGTGCACGAAATGTGTAACCTGTCATGCGCATGCAAGGATTCATATATTTTAGCTATATAGCCAGCAAGACAGACACTAACGACGTGTACTTCTCTCTTTCATTTTTGACCTTTTTAACAATGATCATTGTTGTGTTAAAATAAGTTGTGTTCAACAACCAGGATCTACATCGTTTTTTTAAAACTAGATTTCAAAATTTGATCTTTGTCACTTTCACTAATTCATTTAAGATCAGATGAGCTCCTATAATATTCACTGCAATTTGTAATGGGCAACAATAAGACAAATTTGACAGTGAGGAAGGTAATGCATCAGAAGAGCTTATGTAAATAGGATTATAGAGCAACAACTTTTGTGCAAAAATATGCGAACTAAATGCTAACAACATGACAGGTATTCTTAAATAAAAAAATATCATAGAGCATTAACCACGCAAAAAAATAGCAGGTTAGATATGGATATCCCAAAGTCAAAGCCATATTATTACGAGGGGGATGCTCACAGATTTAAAATCTTCAAGAATGGCCACTCCATCCACATATTTTACAAGACAACTCATCTTCTCAAAGTTTTAACGTCCACCTGCGCAGTTTTCTAACGAGATTATTATTACCTTAGCCACCGTTTATTTTCTAATACTTTTTTTTTACTTTTTCAAAAATCCATTGGTCGAGAATCCAGTGACTTTTTAAGAAACTATTCATGTGTATTCATTACGCTGCAATGAAAGAATATCGAGACATTAATGTGCTTGTAATCTTGTGTTGAGGACGAAACACATACTTTTTTTTCTTTCCTATTATTTATGAAATGAAATGGAAACCAAACGACGAACATAAACTTAATATTATGTACCATGTCATCATGAAAACCGTCTACGGTTCAATACAGCAAACAGAACATGCTGATGAGAAAAATACCTAATTTGATTTGGTCGGTAAAAAACCGCATAAAAATTGAACAATCTTTTTTACAACCTGCCGATCATCATCATGATTATCACGAAGAAAAAAATATATATAATGTTATTTCAAAGAGTCGCTTGCATGACTCTTGTTGTGCCTATCATAAAAAAAAGTATATATTTTTTGGAGGAGCCCATCAAAATCCAGAATGGATGTAAAGCGTAATAATAATAAAGGTATTCCTACTTTACGGTATCATCACGACTCTTCTTTTTTCCTCCATTTTCATCATCTTCCACACAAATGACTACTCATCCAAAATATAGAGATATCATAGAAAATATTAAATATCCACAATAATGCCCCATGCAAGTGAAATGCGAAGATTTTGACGATTTTTTCAACCATTCAAATGGGCAAGGCATGGACAAAAGTGAGCAATAACAATTGTAAAGAGAGATGAAAAAAGTGTTTAAAAATGCGAAGCAAACCAGGTATTTGTTGAATGATCATGTCTCCGTTTTAAATATGCAGAGCTCATCTTCTCAGGCATTGCTTTTATGAGAGTTTTCGAAAAGGAAGAAAAGGAAATTATGACAGCTGCTTCATTTCACTGTCGCTTTTTTAGCCTTTTTCAGAGAGATCACAATAAATATTATTATTGCTATTTCTCACCATGATAACCTTTACAATTCCCGAAGAAGAAAAACTCTTCTTCTGGATGTCTGGTGTCTGGGTTGCGGCGACAACTCTGATATGATTTTTTAAATATCTACAGGATGACCTCTCTCTAAAGTATGCTAAAGGGGTAAAAGATGAGAAAGGAGATGGGATAGATAGAAGGTGGGAAATCTTCTTTAGATTTCCTAGTGCAAGTGTACTTTCTCAAAACAATCTTTACTTAATGTACCGTAGCTAATCGGAAAGAACTCTTTTCTACCCATACTTGGCAATAAATTAGCAAAGAATTGAAAATTGGAAGCTTCGGAAAGGGAAACAAGAACAGAGACTGTGTGAGTGTGACGACGCTGCTGGTGAGCTGTAAAAAATGAGTATTGTCTGCCAAATGATTTATTTAATTTCATTGTGCTCATATTCTTGAGAGATGTTTTCAAATATAATTTCTCCCCTTTTTCCCCACAGCACCGTTCAATGAATATGTAATGCGGGGTAGGAGGAAGGACCGGTATTTATTTTCTCCACATATGCCATTTGTGTCCCAATAGTTGATAGTCTACACACACAGACCGTAATTAAAATGGCATGCATGGCGAGGAGACTTGAAGACTTGAAAGATGAGTGGAAATTATTAGTAAGCATATTAAGTACTTAGCTTGCGTTTACACATACACACAATAATATTCAGTGTGTGTGAATGTGTGATGTGGTTGAAAAGCATTTCATTTTATTTCTGTGTCCTTAGGCTTGAAATTTAAATACTTGAGAAAATTAAAACATTCATAATTTTATTCATACTTGTTCCTTGCGCGCATGCGTTTTCACCGCGTCTTTGTTTCAACTTTTTCAGCTGAAATTGCTTAATTGGATTGTTGCCCTGTTGCAATTGATTGTCGAGTAGGTAGGATATATCAAATTGTAGAAATGTATATTGTACGTGTAAAAAAAACTGTGACGAAAACTCATCATCTCACGCACCCTTTACAAAATTTCAAGAAATGAAAGTTATTACGAGCCTCATTAAAATTGTATATTTAAGTGGGTGTTTTTTACAATTTAATATGAGATGAGACCAAGTGTTGAAAGACGGACTTTTTTACGGTGTTGCACCACCACCTCCCTGAATAACGTCAAGTTGGTGATGATTGTTGTTGTTGTTATTATTAATGAATGGATGCACGATGAGTTTTAAGGGAAATACTTAGGAAAAAACAAATGTCATTCTGCTTACCTTAGTTGACGCCGTGGTGAGTCCTTGTGAACTGACAAAAATGGCATAAACCTCCAACTGAAAATCCCACACCCCCATTTCCCTATCAAGAATCGCAGCCGTGGAGAGTGTTCCACGTTTCACATCCATATCGAAGAGCCTGTTTTGTAGGATCCCATCCGGAGACGTGATATTTGTAATGTAGTACTCAACACTGGCGCTAGTGAGTGGAGAAGAGTTGCCAGTTGAGGGGGAGGACAACGACGACTTTTCTTGCCCAAGGCTCGCTGACACAGTAAGAATGCTTGTGCCTATCGGCTCATTCTCATATAATGACCCTGAATACATCACTTGGTCAAAGGTAAGACCATTGACAGCACTCTTGTCAGAAACACTTAGAATCATCAAATAGAGCTCGGAGGATTTCCTCTGCGACTGGATTGCTTCATCCGTTGCGCGAACAGTTAGTTGGTAGCGGGGCTGAACGTCCACTGCACTTCGAGTCAGTGTCAAAGCACCACTATTTCTATCCAACTTGAACAAACCACTGTCACCACTCACGAGGTCATATGTTACCGCGCCGTTCGACTCCGAGTCGATGTCGGTTGCTAAAACTTTGGTGATTTCGGTGAGAGGTGGGGAGTTCTTGTGGAGGACGGCAGCGTTCATGCAAACAAATCTGAAAATGAATAATAATAAATCAGAATTTAATTTGATTACTCTTTTTAAAAAATCAAGGTGTGAAGGGAAAATCTCTTCATCATTAATTCATAACTTAAATATTTTTAAAATGCATCCTTTCGTTCATGTATCATCAAACATTAACTTAATTGCTACATGGTCTCTATTTCAGGCACTCAAGAAAATTGCCAAATGCGAGAAAACTCATGAATTGCTGGTACTACATACGACAGCACACCATTCACGTAGAGAAGTGAAGGTGCTAGAAAAGTTAATTGCCATTTTTTACCCGGTTCTTCTGCTTTTTTTGACGACCAATTTTTTCAAACATGAGAATTGCTACTCAATTAAGAAGTTACAAGGAAAATCTAAATATTGTGATAATAATATTATGAGTGTACCTACTTTTTCTACATTCATTGAAACATTCTCTGTGAAGAAGGATAGAATGAAGTAGGTATATTATTGTATTTACTGAACTGAATTGATAGCCTCAATCATACACTCTCTAACCCGTAGTCTTTTTTACACATCACAGAGCTACCTACATACTTACACATCATTTGTTTAAATGCGTAACAAATCTGTTTTTATCAAATGTTACGAGATTTCCTGCCTAACTAGTTATGAGCATTGCCACGGTTTAGTCGATTCCGGTCCCTTTTGCCAACCCTCCAACATTTTCATGCTATTCGTCTCAATCTCTTTGAGCAGAAAAGTTTACAATTTTCATGTATCTACATATTATCATACACCAAGACAACTTGTACTGCCAACTTGTGCCCATTCTCAAAGAAGCGCAGTAATAAGTAATATGAGGAGAAGAAAAAAACACACATTTCTTCAGGCTTGGCTCTTTCATTCCTTATTTTTCTTCTTTTGACGATTTTCAAGAAGCAGCATAAAAGACCAAGAAAAAAACAATAGCTGCAGGATTTCATGCATTTAACATTTTCTGCTCTTTCTTCTTGACAGGTGAGAAAACCTCTAGTAGGATCAGCACACTAAACTTTATTACATGCATACCAGCAAAATAAACGCAAGGAAAAGAGAGACAGCTCACTAGTTAAATATTATTGCATTGCATGGAGTCGATTTGGTAGTGGGAGCAACAAGTGCCGAGAGAGTATCATGTACTCAACTAGTAGCATGTTCAAAAGTAACAGGAAAAGTGGAAGAAGTAGTTTTCTTGAGAGAGAGAGATCCTCAATAAACGTAACATCCATTCCACTACTCTCTCTACACAGGTTCTTTAGTTCTTTCGCCTCTCTTTTTCATAATAATAATTATATATGCATTGAGTAAACCGTAGACACATTCTTTGACAAAAAAAATGTATATACCCAGGTATATAATACGGATGGACAGACAGACGAACGAAGATGACTACTTGTATAACATTAAATTCCCCTTTTCCTTTTCGCAGACGTTTACTGATTTTGAATTGATAGAGGTGAGGAGCAGGAGAGAAAAAATAATGATAGTAGGAGAAAAACGGTGATGATGGTAGCAGTAGTAGCAGTGCGTATGCAAAAATATATAGATATTTTTTTAGCTTAGGTATTAAGCATCTGCTGCTGCTTAACTTTTTTTTCTTCTGGGATGGCAATAATGGCAGTAGAGTTTCTTTATCAAACATGATCATGAGGAATTGCTGCTGGTTGTATTGTTGCAGTTCTTGTAAAAATTCTCTTGTGCTGTTTTCAAAGATTAGAAATCTTTTTATCTACACTTCTCTCTCTCTCTCGCTCGATCCTATTTTTTTCTTGGGTATTTGAGAAACAATGCATCTTGATCACGTACAAGTAATAATTTGCATATGGTCAAATCTGATTACAGATAAAAAGAGAAATAAATGTTCTCTCAGCTTATTTTTAGTGACAGAATTTTGAAAACAAATAAATAAAAGTGTGTGTGTGAGCGTCCACACATTTTTTTGTGCGATTTCCTCAATACTGTTAAGTGGCGATTGCACTTTTTTCTACAGGATTCTAAGTTGGAGGGAAAAAAAGGGTTAAAAAAGAATTTATCTATGAATGCAGAATTGATGAGCGGATCAAGATGGTTGTTGGTGATGTGATGTGTCTTTTGTTATACGTAACAACATGTTTTCGCTCATTTTTTTTATTATGGTATGTTGTGGCATGACTGGGTGATATGCCTATCAGCAACAACGGAAAAAAATAGCAGCTCGTCCCTCATCATGATGATCAGTAGCCAGAGAGAGCTATAGACAGAGAGAGAACTCCCCAGCTTTTTATTATTATTATTATGTATTATTATTATATGTATGTATTTCGTATGAGAACTTGTTGGATGCTGATGATGAGGATGATATGGTGCTCTCTGATCATCATCTAAAGTTGAAACGAGAAGAAGAGGAAAAAAAAGTTGTTGCATAAATTTTTCAAACGTATTCCTTACTTGGGCTCGTTGTCATTGATATCTTCAACAATGACGGTGACAAGCTTCTCCGAAGATAATCGCAAAGATTCTGGGATCGCTTGGTCAACGGCGACAACGGTAAGTCTGAAAGTGTCCGCAAACTCCCTGTCGATATCCCTCAAGGTATGAATTACCCCGAGATCTGTGTCAATTCCGAAGTGGTCTCCAGGTGGATCCTGCTCCTTGATGGAGTACCTCACCTTCCCATTCCTCCCAGAGTCGGGGTCTTCCGCGGACACTGTGACAATTGGTGTTTTCAACGGGATGCCTTCCTGTATTTGTCGAACGATCGAGGTGGACGGGAAGACAGGTGCGTTGTCATTGTAATCACTCACTTTTACTGTGAAAGTGATGGATGAGGAGAGTCTCGGATTGCCGGCATCACTCGCTGTGATATTTAATGCATAACTTGTGTACTTCTCGAAGTCAAGTGGTTTGTTGAGGAGGAGAGAGCCAGTCTGCGCGTTCATCAGGAATGTGTCGTGACGATTCCCTCCGGTAATTGAGAAGGAGATGAATTGATTCAAGCCAATGTCGCAGTCTGTCGCTTGAAATTTTGCCAACTCTGTGAATACCGGGCTTATTTCAACCACTGTCATTCCAGCTGCTGAATTAATTATTTCATCAGTTTGGTTCAGTGAACCTTTTTCTGATAGCCTGTTGAGAAACAAAAAAAAATAGAAGAGGTGAATAAGTACATGCATAAAATATTTTTTGCATTAGATTTGCACATTAAGCATAAAATATCCGTTTTTTTACAGAGCTCTCTGCATGAACTACTCAAGTCTAAAAGATTACAGTTTATTGATATGCAAAGTTTGAGGGAAAATTTTTCAAAATCTCTTTTTCTCTATCTGTTTCTTTTTTCATTGAATCACGGAAAATAGAGATGGCTTAATTGCAACTGCAATTACGGACTGCATGCTGTTATTCCTTCTTCGGATTTAAGATTGCAAAAATATATGGTGGTAAACACGCAGCAGGGAAACTTTCTTCTCAAAACATGCATTAGCACAGGTCTCTACAAACTTTATATGCATTTTGTTCAAAATCATTGAATGCTGACGGGATTAAAATTGCAAAAAGGAAGAGAAATGACATGTTATAATAAATTATACTCTTTTTTGCTAATATGGATGAAAAAAGGATGACTTGAGTGATAAAAAAATATTATAATCTTTTGATGAATGAATGCTCATACCTTGTGAAATTTTGGAGGAAGGAAGGAGTGCAATCGTTAACATCCAAGACTTCAATGAGAACAGCGACTGACGAGCTGAGAGAGTGCTTTTCTGCCATATCTTGAGCCACAATCTGCAAATTGTAGCGATCTTTTGTCTCCCGATCCAACTGCTTCTCAAGAGTGACTTGACCAGTGGTCACGTCCACTTTAAAGGCCTCCCCCTCATTGCCCTCCGAAATGTAGTAGATGATATCTCCATTCAAATCCTCGTCAATGTCTGAGGCCGTTACGCGAACCACTTGTGAGCCGACCACTGCATCCTCTGAGATTTGCGCAGAGTAAGATGACTTGAGAAACTTGGGTGTTTCATCGTTCACGTCAGTAATGTGGACCACAACTTGGGCCTTGTCCTTCAGCCGAGTGACTCCATTGTCGTGAACGAACACATCCAAATTGATGAATGCTTGACCTGTCTGCTGCAGCAGCTTCTCACGATCGAAAGGCTTTTGTGTTTTGATAAATCCATTCTTTGGGTCAATCGTGAAATCCTGTTGGTTTTGATGATGAGGGACGATTGAATATGTCAATTCTGCGTTTCTCCCAATGTCACCATCAGTCGCTGTTACTTTGCCCACGTAAGTGCCAGCAGCCTCATTTTCAGGAATGCTGAATGTGAACGTGGAGTTGGTGAACTTGGGCGCTTGGTCATTCTCGTCAATGATGTGAATGACAACTGAGGTGAGAGATGATCTCTGGGGTGAACCTTGGTCAGTGACCTGAACGATAAGAGAGTAGTAGTCTTGGTCCTCCCTGTCAAGTCTAGATTTGACGTAGAGAGCGCCATCAGGAAAGACACCAAATTTGCCAGCCCCGTTCCCCTGAACTATTTCGAATGCAAGTTGTGAGTTCACACCTGTATCTAGATCAGTCGCTTGTAACATGTAGAATCGCGTGTTGACAGGAGTCGTCTCTGGGAGAGATGTTTCGTACGAGGAGTGCTCGAAAACGGGCGTGTGCTCATTCACAGGTTTAATCCGAATGTGGACAATTTGCTTAGAGGAGAGAGGCTCCGTCCCATTATCGGAGGCGGTTACCTCGAGGTCAACCTGGCTCAGGTCTGTTTGCCGGAGGGACTTTTCTAGGGAGATTAGCCCGTTCGTGCTATTGATTTGAAATATTTGGTCGGGATTGCGGGAGAGGCTGTAGATAATTTGAGCGTTTCTCCCCTCATCTCTGTCCGTCGCTCTCACGACCATCACCTCATGCTCAATCGGGGAATTTGCGGAGATGCTCGTATCCAACTGACTCAAATCCCAGTAGCCTGGCATCTCATCGTTCAAGTCCAGCACTTTGACGTTCACAAAACAAGTTCCGTGGGCGAGGCCCTTTCGTGCGAGGATGGTGAGTGTGTACTCACTCTGGCTCTCTCGATCAACTTGCTTAACAGCTTTGATTAAGCCTGAGGAGTCCTCGATTGCGAATACTCCGTGGGGATCTCCATCAATTATTGTGTATCTCATCCCACTACTCGCCGGAGAGAAGTTGGTCGTGCGAGAGTCTAGATCAATTTTGCCAACACTTCGTTGCTCTGCCAGAGGTGGAGTGGGAGCGCCCATGGGCAAATTACTTGGCTTGCTGCTGCCGCCACCAAAGTCTTCTGTGATTGAGAAGCTGTACGTGTCTTTCGCACACTTCAAATGATGAGATGATCCAGCAGACTCGACCAACACTTCCACTGCTGCATTCTCCTGACTTTTCCTCCCGTCGTTGCCCATCGCAGAGATTTGAATGTGGAACTGCTTCGTTTTTATTCCACGCAGACTCGCTTTCAGTATGATTTTCCCAGAGTTTTCTTCCACGGCGAAGAAAGGGGTTGCCGGAGGTTCCAGTTTATATCTGATCACTGCATTGGTCCCTTCATCGGGATCGTTGGCGGTCACTTGACCAATGCTGCTGCCCACTGTGGTCTCTTCTGTGACAGTGAAAAAGTACTCCATGGGGTAAAATTTTGCTTCATTGTCGTTCACGTCGGAGATGGTGAGATGGATTGTTGCTGTTGAGGAGAGAGCTGGAGTGCCTTGGTCTTTGGCGACAATTTGGACCTCATATTTTGCTCTACTTTCTCTGTCAAATCGAGCAGTATTGGTCACCTTTCCGGTGCTGGAGTCAACATGGAACATGTCTGGATATTTGAGTTGAGTGACAGGGTTAATGGAATAGATAACAGAGCCATTAGTTCCTTGGTCGTGGTCAGTGGCACTGACTGTGGTTATCAGGGTGCCTGGGGCGACATCCTCTGACAATGTGACTTGCACATTTTCACTGGAAAACTGGGGCTGTTCGTCGTTCTCGTCGAGGATCGTGATTCTTATTTGTGCATGTGCCCACTTGGGATAAGGTCCCCCATCCCTGGCAGAAATTTTAAGGCGCACAGTTCCCTGCTGCTCTCTATCCAGAGGGGCTCTCGTGGTGAGGAGACCAGTGCTGGGGTCAATGTGAAACCACATCTTCTCGTTGCCAGAGACAATCGAGTAGATCACTTGTGAGGACACTTTACTTGCCACGTGATCATCAGTCGCAGTGATAGAAGCGACATATGTGCCCACCGGTACAGTTTCTCGAAGCACTGCTGAGTATTCTGTTTTCGCAAATGAGATCTCTGCATCTTTATTATCATTCACCTCAATGATGAGGTAGGCAGTAGAGCTGCAAGGAGGTGATCCATTATCTATCGCAGTAATTGTTAAATTGTAGGCGGGGATCTTTTCCCGATCCAGCACTGCATTCGTTCGAATTAACTGAAAGGAGGGTGTGGACTCTAGCCTAAAATGTTGACGCTCATTGCCGGAAACTATCTCCACACTTGTTTCCCCATTTGGGCCTTCATCAAGATCCACAACGGATATTGCCGAGACAACACTCCCATTCGTTGCGGTTTCAAGCACACTAGCAACACTAGCTGTGGGAGGAAAATAACGGAATTTTATGACAGGAGCGTGGTTCGACTCGATCAAGTTGACGGTGACGTATGTTCTCCCATCCTGGCGGGGAATCCCATGGTCTCTTGCGAACACAGTGAAAACACAACTTTTCGGACAGTTGAGACGCTGCTGACCCTGGGGACAGTTTTGCTGGCAGTTGAGTTGTTGAGCTGTCGTGATCACACCAGTTTCTGGGTCGATTGCAAACTGTGTCTCGGTCTCAGACAAGTAGTATGTTATCTTGGCATTCAACCCTTCATCATTATCTGTTGCAGTCACTTGGAGAACAAAGTTTCCCGGGGAGACACTCTCGTTTAGAGACACGGAATACTGACTGTGGCTGAAAACCGGCTGAAAGTCGTTCACATCATTAACAGACACATTCACAATCATGAAGCCCTGCTTTGGAGGGTTCCCTCCATCTGAAGCGGATATGTTCAGTTTGTAAAACGGTTTCGTTTCCCGGTCTAACTTTCCCGTAGTCTCCAAATGGAGAAAGGGCGCCTCCCCACTGGGATTTGTGGTGACAACTAGACGAAAATGCTCATCCTCATTTCCATCACAAATTTTGTAGTCAGTTGTCACCCCGTTCTCGTCCGCATCTGGGTCTTCTGCTGTGTCAAGAAATACTCTTGTGCCTGCACTCGCACTCTCTGGAAAGGAGACACTGACTTCCGGTTCTGGAAACACTGGCGCGTGATCATTCTTATCTTTGATTGCGATTCTCACCTCAATCGGATAAGTAGGTTGGCTGGAGAGCACAACCAAATCAAACTTGTCATTCGTCAGTGCCTCCCTGTCAATCTCTTTCGATGTTCGAATCTCTCCCGTTGTGCCATTCAGAACAAACTTGTCAACATTCTCATTAAACCGGTAAGTGTAGCCAGGGCGAGTGGGGATCCTCCCTACGAAGGTGCCCGCAGGGAGACCCTCCTCCACCTCGAACTCCACCCGCATATCCACATTTCTCGCGGAGGAGGTTCGCCGAATGAGGCGATCCTTACTGAGGTGGAGTTCATACCGGTCGTTGTGGTTGTTGGCGTTGTTGCTCGAAATACTGGAAACATTTCCGACAGCAGACAGAAGATGGATGAGTACTAGTGCAGAGATTGAAGCAACTGAGAGACGACGGCAGCAACGGTGCATCATCGTTCTCCCCCTTCCCTCCGTCATGGAAATTCTCTTTTTCTCTCTCTCTCTCTCTCCACTAAACCAACTCCGTACGCACTTCTACGCACGTCGTTGCAAATCCCTCATGGGCTCCTTCCGCTAGACTACCTGCAGCACACTCACAAACTCTCCTTCTCTTCTGGCGAAGTGTTGCCTCCGTCTTGCAACTTTGAGGAAGGCAATTATTAACGAATTTCATGGAGCTCAACAATATTCCAAACATTCCATGCATCATCTGTCTGGTCCTGGAACATGGTTTCTTCTTGGAACACAGGTTTCACCACCAAAAGTCTAATGCTATTTGTATTTCTAAAGATAATCCCTTCCAATAATGCAGTGCAGCATCATTATCGCTTGTTCTTGCTCACTTCCTTGTGCCTCATATTGATCATCTTGGAATCAAAGTAAATCTAATGCTTATCCTCATACTATTCTCTGAATTCTAAATTCAAGCTAAAACACTAAAATTTTCACATTTTTTATCACTTTCATAACACTCTACACTTAACATTCACTAATTCACTTTTCCACACTTTTTTCGCATAAAATACCACACTACATTAGCATCAATTAGCCTTAAACCACATCCTTTTTTATTGTTTTGTTTACACTCTTAATTGACATTAATCATAATACAATTCACAAATTATTATGATGATGCAAGACTGCACACGCGTTGAAAATCGCATGAAAAGCTGGAACTAGTCACACTTCGTTAGCGTACGATAAACACCTACTGCTACAGTGGCACATGCAGAAAAAAAAGTGTTTTCATGCTTCCTTAGCCATCCATTAAATGAAGTCAAGTAGCATGCAGTTTTTACTCTTATTTTTCACCTTGTTCAAGCAATTTATTTTCACCGCCTGTAACCGCCACTGTCATATAACAAGCCGAGTTGTTTTCACACATAGTGATCCATTCAGCATTGGTTAATACCTTAATTCACTTTGAAAACGTTATATTGCAAACAAGCTTATTTTTCATGGTTGAAATATTTTTTCCATAAAAAACGTAATTCAGTTGCACTTCAACAAACGTGCTTATAGTAAGATGTACACATTCAACACACCGAGCTACGAAAACATTTCAAAAGTAATTTCCATTTTTCACTCTTTCCACAAAAAAATATCCAATTTACATAATTCACTCTTAATAACTCCAAATTAAGCTTAATTTTTGTAGATAAATTTTGTCTCTAAATTACTTAGACATCCTTCTTAAATGCAGAGTTAAGACAATCCAATTGACAGAATATTTTTGTCCTGTCATTTATTCCATCGCACATGCTAAACTATTTTCACTCGCAAGTCCTTCACAGGCGGCCCCATCATTCTATTTCTGTTGGGCTCATGCAGTAAACTAAACTGGTATGCAGAGATTTTAGCTAGTTTAAAGGATTCTTCAGTCTCTTCCTATAGTATTCAGAGAGACGACCAGGTAATAACAATAAAATACTTAAGAGCAGCATAGATGAAAATACCAAAGCAGTATAAAATGTGAAGACGATGCTCCTTCTCTTTTGCTGCTGCTGTGAAAAGGCTGTAGGGAAGCAAAAGCAACAAAGACAAGAAGAAAAAATCCACACTCACAATGCTCTGGGGTTCAACAATGCTCCTCATATCCCTACACATTGTCAGCTCTTTCTACACAAGTAGTCATTCTTATTGTTGGAGGATATACACCACATAAAAATATTATTGTGAGCATGTTCTCCCTTTTTATTATGGATATACAAAATAACATAGAAAAAAATATTTATTACAGCTCTAGCATCTCTCCCTTCAAAACTACATGGATGACAGAGGAGACTGCTGCTGCTGCAACTTTGTTCAAACTTTATACGACGATGATGGCATACAATGAGCATCGGTATTTTGTGCGTATACCCAGGTACGTTGACGTTTAGCCAGGATCTCTCTTAACGATTGTTGATTTCCCTGGTAAAAGATTGTTGCCTCATAACGTGCACAGCATCTTTAGCCCAAAGAGTCTCCAAAAAATCCTGTCTCAAAGCTCACAGAAGAGCCCAATACATTGTTCTCTTCACGTTGCATCCTTTTTACCTTTTTATTTTACCTGTTGCCCTGCTGGTTTTCCTAAGAAATGCGAGTTCTCCTCGAGTCTTCGTACATGGCTATATA
>JAQIXW010000674.1:0-26296 GCA_034700685.1 Willowsia buskii
CCACACGAAACGCCAAACTCACTTCGGGGAATTGAGCTCTGCTTGCTTGAGTGTTTCTGAAAAGTCCAGGCCGCAATACGGCATGATACCAGACTCCATCTGAATTAGGGCACCCATCCACTTTAATACTTCGCCATTTGAATAAATTATAGGTAAAGACATCAATAAATTCGTAGGTTGAATTTTGTGGGAGAAGCATTGCCATTGCGTGAATATCCAAAACTTCCTGCAGGTGTGAAACTGTGGACATGGTGGTTTTGCGGATTTCCTGAAGCACATTGATTTTCCACTTAAAATTCGCTGGGTTCCAAAGATGAGAGGGAACTGGAGGAACCAAGTTGACAAATAGCGGCGATGCATTTGAATTTACTTTTATAGTTTGCTCTACCTGACGTAGGGCGTTCCTATCATTTGGCAGAGTGTCAACTTTTATCCGTTTGAATGGATTGCATACGTCGCAGAGGGCACAAAGAACAAAGTAATGTCCGGTTTCAGAATCCCACATAAATTGGGTAGGAGCAGTTTGGGGATGAAGTGGTTCCCATTTGTCAGTATCTCTCCAAAATGCAATGTCCGCTGTTGAGTAGGAGGATCCTCGATATACCAGCAAATTATGCTTTTGTGTCGTGCTCATAAAATGTTGTCTCCAAGTATTTTCTTCGTAATTATTTGCTCGATGTAGTTCCACTGGATCCATTATGTATGTGCCGTAGTTATTGCGCCATTGCAAACCAGAGTTTGCATTCGGTCGTGGCGGGTAGATGTGTATTTTTGCTTCACATTTTGTATTTCTGGTCGCCATCTTAAAAGCATTTTCCATCGTTTGATACAATCGGTTTTGAGAGAGTGGGCGGTTGAATTCACGAATTGCAGTGGAGTTTGTCTCATCCACTTCATGCGGTATTAAAGAATACCATGAAACCAAAGAGCTACGAAAATAGCGGAATAAAATTATTGGCTCTTGTAAATTTTCTAAATTGAAGTTCGGTCCTTCGAAATTAAATACTCGAGTGACACAACCGGAGTAGGCATTCAAATATTTTGAAAAGTTTTCGGGAATATCCAATGGGTTTGATGCATGAGGTGAACGACTAACAAGTGACGCAGAACTTAAGATGATATTGGTTGTAAGAGTTAAGAGATTTAACTTGAAAGTGCGCTTGCAGAAACCCATGTTTACTTATTTTATAATTTATATTTCTTTATTTTACTTAATAAGATTTATCGTTAAAGTCAGGAACAAAGTTTGACAAATTATTGGTTGAATTAAGTGTTAGCTTAGTTCACTTGTATCCTAGCCACATAATATGAAGCTTTTTATTGTTGATTGTTTTCTAGCACTGGAGCACAGCTTAGGAAATATTGAAAGAGGCTAGATATAGCGTCATATTTAGTGAATATAAGTATTTTCTTTTACAACGTATTAGATATATTTAGAGCTTAAATACACGAGGCAATGATGGTCGTTATTCAGTGTTTTCAAATGCGCCCACAAATCTCAGTTTCCCCCGTCGCCAATTTGTCGTCACTTGCTTTGAATATCTATCTAAAACTGGTTTTAGCTATCGTTTCTCTTCTTTTGGCAAACTCGAGGTTTTTTTTAATAATAATGAAAAACAAAAGGTAGTAGTATTAATTATATTTTACGCATGTAAACTGAAGTAAAAATTTGTTTTTTTTCCACTAGTGCACTCTTAGATATTTGTCGTTTTCATCATAGCAAATTATTATACACCGAAATATATTTCTGATTAAAAATATTCAAATTAGGCCTGCTGCTGTGAGTTCAAATGGAATTTCTGATTCGGTGGTTTATTTGATGGGTAATTTAAACTGAACTACAAAACTTTGCGAGAAAAGGCAGCGGTTCTAATAACCAACTATTTATGACAAATCTTTTGGTCAAATTACAATTCAACACTTCACTGAATAAATACTAATTTGGTTTTAGCCACACAATCAACTATAATGTTTAAAAATGCAGACTAACTTATATCGTCGTCGGTTTCTTGCTACAATTTTCAGCTCTCATGGAATTTTTCTTGAATAAAAAGAAATATATCGGGGCAATTTGCAATGCTCAGTGAATATCTGTATTCTTTGCATTACACACTTGTCTTTGTATTGCATTCAGCTGCGAAACCATATAGGTTCTAGAAATTGCTCATTTCCTTAATAACTACCGTGTGCAGTTACGCAGGTAGTTAATGGTATCATCATCCTGTCTGTCTGTCCTGTGGGCGCGGACAAGATTTCTCGGAAACCACTTGACTGATTGTCGCCAAATTTTGTACGCAGCTACCTTGGGTCAACGCAATAGCCTGAAAGGAATTTAACTCCTCCTGACTCGAGATATAGGAGTCAAAAGGTCACATGCATTTTAAAAGACAAAATTTTTGATTTTCGGTTAAGTGGCGTGGAGACGCGATAGTTGCATAGTTGGGTTTGCAGCCTTCGCGTTCTAATTGTTTTTTGCAATGCGGTTTATTCTGTTTTCAATTTTTGTTTTAATTGTTTTTTGAAGAAGTTGATGACGCATTACGAGAGCGGTGAGAGTGTGGTTATGGAGGCAACATACCTTTTCATATTAACCGATACGAATGGAAAGTTTTATAGACATAACAGTAAAGGTAGCATGAGATGGCTTCTGTTCTTCATTACGGCAAAGATGTATTTCTCGACATATATTGAAAAGTAAAATATTATTTGCAAGCGACCATTTTCAATTAAAATTTATTACCCAAGATGATTGAATATTATCTGTACTTCCGTCATCGGCGTCGTTTCCTCAGGTGCTCAAGTTTTCCATCTGAATCATCTCTTCTGTGCTCCATTTTAATTCTTGCGGTATATTTGACTCCGTTTTGCATTTTACGCTTGATTTTAATTGCCAATACTGTAGCTGAAAATACTAAAGCATGTGCAAGTATGTCGTTTGTCATAGTTTCTTCGATTTACTTGAACTGTGGTATTTTAACCCAAACAAATGGCACAGAGATGTAATAATTTTAGCACTGTAGTCTAAAGTTGAATTCTGAAGATTCAAGCTGTAAAATTTATGAGTACATAGATTTGAATCAACAGACAAATGACTTATTGCACAATTAAAAATCTTATCATTTTATTTAAATGCAGTGTCAGTTCATATTTTGTTTTTTTGCATATTGTTTATAAAAGTAAAGTAATATAAATAGGCTAAAAGTTACGACGCCTGTAGTAACCCATTCGTCTATACAAATCCGTTCGCAGCACCATGGATTTGAAAGATAATCACAGTATGAAAAATATCAGTTGCAAAAAATTCCATAGGTTAAGAAAATATGCAAGCCAGACTATAATGTAAAAATGGTAAAATGAATGAAGGAGAGAACTTGTTGTTCTTGATATCATTAAAATCTAAATGGCCGCAAACGTTCCATTTCTTCTTATCAGGATATATGTCTTCGTAATGGGATTTAATTAGCTTTAAATGACAAAATCCAAACTTTTAAACTTAAACTTTAAAATTTCCTAAATTGATTCTGTCAATCACGTGTAATGCAATTCATAGTAATAAACAATTACATTGCAGGCGATAAGGATTTTCTGGTGTTATCTTTATGTATTTTCGATTAACATACTTTCGTCGGTTGGATACAAACAAATATTATAAAAATAAACTTCAGAGATAAAAAGTTTTGTTGTTATTGCAATGATTTTACTTGCTAATTATTCTGGTTATCACCAGAAAACAATCTGAGCACTCTCAACAACATGGTCCATTCAAGTGACACAAATATTGATTTAGTCGAAGCATTCGCAACAACAATGACCAAAATCAAAGTGGCGGACAAACCTACTTGCCAACTTATTGTAAAATACCAATAGTATTGAATTGGTTAGCATGCACTACACAAATGAATTGAGTTCAAGCAAAAATGTGAATAATTCGCTTTAAGTTATTATGCATTAAGTGCTAGTTTTTTTGAAAGTGTTTTTTTTTCTAGATACTTTTGGAATATTAAATAATATAGGATGACTTCGTCCCTAAAGTGGACATCAAGATCAGTAAATGCGGCGGCTGCTGATTTAGTAAATAGAACACGATACTCTTAATTTTAATAATTTGTGTCGAATTTTGGGCTAATTTCATGTTATTTTGATAGGTTGTATCTTTTTCTGGACTGATTGCTATCATCTTGGAGCTAGTGTCAGAAAATAAAAATTCTGAATCTGGAGACTCTGATTTGGACGCAGAGAAACTTCTTGAAACGAAACTAAATAGTGGTAAAAACATTCAAATAAACCAACCTTAACAAATTTTAAATACTCAATAATTCAAATGATTGTATATTATTGTGGTTCCATTAGTCATTGTAGGACTCTGTTGGGCAGGATGGGTGGCTTTAGTTCTTATGGTTATATTTCTGGCTGTGCTATCTGGAAATCTAATTTGGACACTTTCGAAAGTACTAATTTTCAAACACTTCATATACTCAAAAACTAGGATCAATATGGTATATTATAGTTTGTATCATTTATTTGATAGGGGAAACAAGACAAAATTCTAAAAACCGCGAGAATTTGGCGAATTTGCAATATTTTTTTAATTCCGCTGACTCTCTCGCTCAAAATATTTGTATCCAACCAAATTTGGTTTTCCTTAACTGAGATGATACTCCGGACCATTATATTTCTTATAGTGGACAAATGTGTTCGAGAAAGTGAAGGAGAACAAGCTTTGTCAATGGTGGGATACCTTATGAAAACCTAAAATACCATATAATTTTTTAATTGACGTAAAAAACAAAATATGCAAAATAAAAAGTATGAGGCTCAATTCTTTGTACTAAACAAACATACTTACTGATCTTTTAAAACCATTTACAATGGAGCCTTGCATCAAGTCTTGTATGACTTTCCCCAGATAAGCACTTTACCCTGAAGCTGGTCGAAAATTGGCCCTATAATAACATTCGGTAGATAAATTTAATGTCATCACAAAAGGTTGATGAAGTTAATGAAGCAATATAAAAGTGTAGCAATCTATCTGTAGTTTGGTAACACGCTCATGTAAGTTAACGGGATTTATGTGTATCCTTATTTTATCCAATGGGAAGATATATGCGTTACAGTATCCCAATTACGTTTCCCCATGCAAAAAATTTAGATGTAGGCCTTAGAATTTTGAAGACTTCTTCCAAACCTTTTGACTTATATTCAAAATTTAAACAAGCTCACAAAGAAGAAGAATTGGCGAATGTGATTCCTGTTTCGACTTTGTCGTGTTATCAAGTCTTGACCATAAAAAACTATTTTAAAATTTTAAAATTAAATTCTGGTGTACTTGCAAAATTTAGAATAAAAGTCTTTAACGAGGAAATTGATCAGCAACTCATTATCTAACTTTTATGTGGTCACACATCTTTTTTTATGCAATGCCTCTGGAGTAGTCCTTTATCTGCTGAATGAAGTACACTAATCACTAGGCGAATTTCGTTGCGAGCTTTTAAGTTGTATTTGGGTGCTTTTACAAAGCTGGAGGTAAGGGCACAAAATTTTACCCTTTTTCTAATCTCCCATTACTTTAGTACAGTTAAAACTGCTCAGTTAAGTTAATAAGATTGGGGGTAAAAACGACGACTTCTGAAGCTATGGGATACTGTACTTTACCTTAGCAATGACAAATTTAGAGTCCCTAAGTGAGTGGGGGAGCCTTAATCTAATACATACATTTATATCCATGTTTACTAATAAATTTTTTAAAAAGTTTAAAGCATTGCCTACATTTTTTCGTTAATATTTAAGAATATATTAACATAAACAGCAAAGTGGAAAATTGGTTATTAATTATTCATATTCGTAAACAGTAGTCCTCTAAAATCATAGAAAACTGAATCATAGCAATTATAGCATAATTTGTAAGAATTAACAGGTATGATGGAAAAATGGTTGTCAGTAAAATCGAAATGATCGTCAAAGTAAAAGTCAAGGAAAATCAGTTTTTTCTTTAAAAGAGTTACTTAGAGTATTTTCAACCGGTTTTGTTTTCTTCAACACGATTTATACAATTATCTTTCAATTGCAGTCCTATACTTGCTTGCAAAAAAATATTTATACCTTATTTTCAAAATTTTCAAACAAAAGATCCCTGTACTCCCAACTAGTAAACGCTCCATAAATAAATTAATTTCTTGGTTTGTTATTTTCTACACAAAAATCATTAGCAAAAGTTTAAAATCATTTTTATTCACGAATGGATAATGAATACATAATAATTAAGAATTACTAACACCCTTTTCTTAGCATAAAAATACTTAGAAATCGTTTTAAGTTGCTAAGTTAGCAAACACACTTGAAGTTTCCTCATTAATAGTATATTTTTAAACAGTAAATATATACCCAAAAATGTGATAATTCTGGTAATAGTTTTTCTACAAATTTTAAAACCTCATAAGAGCTGTGTAAGCTCAGAACGGGTTTTTATTTTTGAAAACGTAAAAATAGATTGTTTAAACTTTTAGACAACGATTTATTATGTATCATGCAGTTTTATTGTGATATATTGATTTTTTAATTCTACCACCTGTCTACTAACGTATATCGTCACATAAATGTTACTATTTAAAACCTTTTTTAATTAATTTTTTATTTCCAAATAAATGATCTTTATATGTTAAGAAGTCATTACACTCTAATTAACTAGTACAGCGTGTGGTTTAATTGCTATTTGTTTTTCATTCCCAAAACCTTCTTACAAAATCTTTTGAAATAGTACACCTTAGACGATCCGACTGTGATTATGTTATCATTATGAATGTTTGTATCATCTACGCCTACTTATGAGCTTCCTAAATTACTTCTGCATTTGACAAAATTTGAGATACATACGACTTAAGTAGTTTATACAATTCAATTGATAATCATTAAAATGGGAAAACAATCGGTTTCTCGAATTGAAAACAAACTGCACGTTCATGTAACAGTTTTGATCTTAGACTAAAGATAAATTGGTAAGTGATCTAAATTTTGGTTTGTGATTTCGATTAGAAGCTTTAATAATCCTGGATCATGAAGGTAAGCCGTATGGCCTTGCTTCCTGAACTAAACCATCAATGATGTTGGACCTATACTATAAAAAGCCTTCGTTTTATTCTTGTACCAATATGATATTACACGAGTATTTGATAACGCTGATAACCTGGATTGCCTATATGTCCCAAATCACCTGAAATATTTTAAAGAAGAGTATTTTTATAAGATTTTATATGTAATATGATGAAATAACTTTAGTTACGTTACGTACGGTTACTTCTGATGCAATCCTGTGCTACGTTCAAGGTTTCAAGAAACTTACAGCTCGACCTCAAGAATTGAAATGTCATGGTTGGTTATATGCACCGTGTCACGTCCACCTTCATCTACAAGAATTAGTTCTTGTTAGTGTGCCACACTTTTTGTAATTGGCTTTAGAAGCCAAGCATTATCCATAAATTAGATACACACATGATAAATTAAAATATATAATCGAAATAAGTTTCTAGACAATTTTAACAACTTACGTAGCGTTTGATGATTTGCAGATAAGATGATTGTCTCCCAGGTTTACACTCGGTAGCTATAAAAATAAGAGAAGATTTTTCCCTTTCAGCAATAAATATTATTATTTTATTCATATATGTAACGGCGTAAGCTTACTGAAGAGGTAAAAAATGTGGTCTCACGGGAGCCATATGTGTGATTTCAGCAAATGGGTGGAGATGCCCAAAACTATTAAATATTTGTCCCCGCGGGGGCTGATAGAGTTGCCGTTGATTTTGCTAAAACGTTTGACAATTTTTATAAAAACGTTTATAATTAATTCTCTGTGAAGCTCCCACCAACTATATTTTGTATTTAAAAATGAATTTATGATTCAATTAGAAATAATAAAAAGCTATTTCTTGATTTAGTTGTGCTATCGTGTTTTAAATAAAATATTCAAATGGATTAATATTCTGTAATTGGGAAATTGAACATACAAATACTAATGCAGCGTTAATAAAAATCTAAAATATTACAAATAGGAAGAAAAATACATTAAAACCTTGTAAACTGCAATTTCCTCATTCCATTTGAAAATGAACTTAGCATTAATTTAAAAAAAGTATTCGTTTGGATTTTACACTCTGTAGCATAACTAAATCGCAATCAAAGAAGGGAAGAAAACATCTTACCTAATAAAAGATATCACGAGTAAATTTAACTTCTTAAATTTTAGTTTTAAGCTAAACAACTGCCATGTAATTACCCTTAACCAGTTAAGTAAATTAATTACCTATACATAATTTTTAAGCATATTTAAAAAAAAACATTTGCCTTAGAAAGCATCCACAGATATGATATTTTTCGGTTCCAAAATCATGCAGAGTATATTTTTTAAACAATTTTGCAAAATAAACCGTTCAGTACATATGCCAGCGTAGAACTGAGAAGCAAATTTTGCCTCAAACTGCTGCTCAAAGCGACACTTTTCTTCATGTTTCCTTTAAATTTTTTACCACAAATATTAAAACAGAAATTTAAAAAGTTAAAATTTTAGTTGATATTGCTTCTGTTATATCATCTAATCCTAGTTTTTTTTATATTAGCTATCTGACGAATTTTGGAATATTTATTGAATTTAAATAAATGTGTTTAAAATCTGTGATTCAATGAGGGAATTTACTGCAACTTTATATTTCAATCCTGAAGTTTTCCTGAATTTGCCAAATTTTGTAGATGCGTAGTAGTTTCCTTTTGGTCTAAAATTGTACAGAGAAATCAAGGTTTGCTGTTTTTTGCCAACTGACATCTTTGATAGTTTTCTTCTTATGGATGATGTGCACCTAATGAATCTCTTACATTTGTTGTTTTGGCTTTTTTGAAGTGATGCATCTGAATATGGACTTCGTCTGTACAAAAACTTAATATTTTTCAAAATATTTCCATTATTTGAAGTGTACATGGATGAATTCATAAAGTTGGTGAAAAAGCCAAGTAATCTTGCTAGTGGAAGGATCCCATATACAAGTTTGCTCTCAATATCCTCCAGAGGGAACATATGAGCAAGTTTCATCCTTGTTAATAAAATGTTTATCGGTAGCCAGCAAAATGCAAACAATGCCGTTTCAAAAACTAATAAGCCTTTCACCTCAGCCTTTGTTCGGTCGTGCATGCACATGATGGTGGATGATGATGCCAAATCTTGAGGAAGTTTGCGATTTGATACCTTTCTCCAAATGATTAGATTCGTTACCAAAATGATGATGAGAGGGAGGCCATAGCTCCAAATGAGCTTGAGGAACAAATGGTGTAAAATTTCTCGTGAGTCACTTTCCCAAGTTTCCATGCAAACAAGATCGGAGCCAGTTGGGCTTTCTTTGACCAGATCGAATACGAACAGTAGTGGTGATGCCAGGACAACTGAAGAAATCCAGATGGAGAGGAGTGCGTATATGGCATGTGTCCTGGAAATTATCACACGTTTTCTTAGTGGCTTCCAGATTCCAATACACCTGTGACCCAATAAGGTTTGCTGTCATTTACCAACTTACATAATTTTATATGATATGTCAACACAAATTTTCCGAATAATGCAGAATTTTTTTGTATACCTAGGTTTGTTTATTTACTATCGGTGCTTGTTAAAAATTTGAAATAAATTTCGCGCACCTATTTTTTAAAATTCTGTTTGCTTAATTCTCTTTTTACTTTGGATGGTGCTTTATGTGATTTACATTTCTTAAGCATTTGTTAGCAGTCGTGTTCTGGCATGGCTTTTCTTGTACCATTTTGAACTATCATTTTAAATAGATAGTTCAAAATACTATGTAAAAAGATGCCTTATTAATCCAAAGATGTATTTGCAATTATATACAAAAGAAAAGGGTTCTGTTGCATAGGGCGTCAACATATCATATCGGAATTTTCGCATCCAAATCATATCCATTTCATATCCATATCAACTAAGGCATATTCATATCAACGAAAAGTACACGCATCGTGATCGGATTCGCTTAGTCCAAATATAAGCGTTTTGGTAACATTTAGGTATGAAGCTATGTGCATATCTTCATTTAATTATTGCATACTTATCAGATGCCATATCATATCACATGTTCTTATCATTTCTTTAAAAGATGTATATAATGTATGAAGATATGTTTATGGTATAGATATTAAAAGGAAATTCATATACTTCAGGTATGCCTGACATTATTCACTATTGATACAATAGTCTTAGAAAAAATCTATGATACTTACCTCTGAACCGAAATCGCAACAAGAGTGAAAGCGGATGATGCCACGAGTACACCTTGCACGAATGGATACGTTCTGCACAGGAATTTTCCCAGTATCCAAGCTACAAGCAAAGAATGCATCAAATTGTGTAGGGGAAAATTAAAAAGCGTATTTTTTCGTACTCCGGGATATTGCAATTTTTACTCATTTGTCTTGTTCGCTCCTGATGAGTACTCATATTTAACTCGAAACGTAGAGCATTAAATGTCAACCTCTTGTTCACTCGTTGTCTCCCAGCCCATTTATTTACCAAATTTCATTTAAGGTTTAAATGGTGCTTTGTACAGTATATATTTAAACAAGTTGTATAACTTATTTGATGTCAGTCTAGACGCATCAATACATATTTCAGTTACTTCTCGTAGTATTAAAAGAGACGCTTTTTTAGTGGAAGGTTTTTTGCGTTGGTTTAAAAAACTAAAAGAAAAGACTAAAAAGTCCATTTTTGCGGTAAAGATACTTTAAAGTAAAGTTTATTACGTTACATTTTTACTACAATGGCATGCATAAATGATTAATTGATACATTGATATGTTAGCAATGCGCTGATCTGATTAGATCAGTCTACATTTGCAATCTAATACACTTTTATTTTGAATTTGGGGAGTATTTAAAGGGATGAGCAATTGCGAAAATGGGGTATACTTGCAAATTTACGGAATTTGTGATTATATGGAGTAAACAGAGTGGGCCAAACTTGGGAAAATATAAGTCAGGAAAAAAATCAATAAATTGTTTTAAAGCTTACGTTTAATTGTTGCCGAAAGGTAGGAGACCGGAAGGCATAAGAAGATAACCATGTAATCCACCAAAGCCAAGTGAGAATAGAATAGATTTTTTGCCGTCTGAGGTTTTCGCGTTGTAGTCATAACAGTCAGAACCAACCCATTCCTCATTAATCCTCCGACATAGAGCGTGGCATAGCATCCACTCAAAATAATCGTCCATGCAACAGAATGACGAAGAATCGCCTGAGTTTGAACTGCTGCTGCAATAAATCCCATCGCGTTGGAGAGGTGGAAAAAGTGAAAGTCTGTGCAAATAATTGAGCAGTGTTTATGTTTAAGTCGGAAAATTTAAACGACTTCACTTAAAAATAAAGCGTATCTGATCACTTAAGAAGATCAAATATCATTTAAAATATTTGCATGTTAAAAAGTTTTAGCTGAAGTTTTTATCTTACCCGTATTTTCCAAGAATGCTGTATCCAATACCGATATTTTATGCTTATATTCTCCTTTCCAAATAATTTTATGAAGCGGCGGAACTGAACTTGAGTATCCTTTTCTAAGTTCCATGCGTTTTCTCTTTGTTGTAACACCTGAGACTAGTGTTCTGTATTTTTGAAAATTTCAGCTAAAGGTGTTGACCACAAATGGACAGTCTGGGTGGAAAATGAGTCCTTTATATAGTCGATGGGTGCTGTACACCACATTAAATACAGAGGTGACACCTTGGAATCCGGGGACATATCTCACTCCTGTTTACCGAAGTAAAATTCATACAGAAGACTCGTATTTTCTTGGTGGTAATTGAAATTATAACTGTTAAAAGCAGTACATTACTTCCTAGCTGGAATGGTTATTAACGTGACTATCTTAATCAGATTTACTTCAATTAAAAATACTGGTCACTTCGCAAGAATACTTGATGTGAGTTTAGTTTTTTCAGATTGAGACTTAAGATGGTGACTTACCAGAAACTTATAAGACACTTTAATAAATTTATAATTTTCCAGAAGCTAGGTTTACCTCAACTGTATTAAATATCATTTTATATGGCTTCATGGATACGTATGAATTTTATCCGTAAATTGTGTTCACATTCGTATATGTATTACGTTTGAAAGTAACACAAAATTGCTTTTATTTAAAGCATACAGTACAGTTGCACTTGAAAGCACATTCAAAACAAACTGAAAGCACGTTTTTGGAAATGTGAAAAATAATGTGTGTCGGTTTGTTGTACGTCAGACAATGCTCCTAAGCTGGATATTTCAGAGATAAAAAATGAGCGCCTTGTAAAATGTATTTACTTTTTGTATTTACTAACAGTAAAATTGTTTTCGAGTACGGGCTTCAATGTTTAAAACGATTTCGTTCTTTAATGATCTTTAAAGTCATGGATAAAGACAGTGTCCTATACAACTATCTCGAAAGGCACAAACAGTTTTGAGACCTGGAATGCATACAATCATTTGTTTATTAAGACTAAACTTTATATGCGTAACAAGCTATCTCTTTTAGTTTTGTGCACAATGCAAAAAACACATATTATCTAGTTAATTGTCTGGCCATACTTGACAATTTGATGAAAGTTGCTGAGCATTTATGACTTAGACTTTATACTTCATGTTTTTAATTACGAGAATTGTGTTAAGAATTCCTTAAGATGAAAAAGAAGAAGAAATGTGTTAAGAAGACAGTGTATTATATCTGTACTGGTTACTCATAGGTATCTTCATATGTACTCAAGTATTATCCTGAAAAGACGGTAGATAATTTCTTTATACGTAATATTTTTTTCACGGCACGTTTTTAAGGAAGTGTTGAACATGTGTGTGTAAACTACATTGTTATAAATCAGGTAAAAAAGAAAATATACTTGTGGATCGTTGGGAATTACATATTTAAGGAATCAGAAAACAAAAAAAGCGTATCAAATTCTTTAGCAAAATTCAATGAATTTTCATTAACTAGAAGTACTCGATAAGACCGATAATTTTTAAATAAACCTGAACAACACAACATTTCAACAGTATTGACCATAATTCGTGTGTGTAATGATTTTCTAGTTAAAAGACGCATATGGGATCAAATATAATATAGACAACAAATAGATTAAAAACTAGTTTTCAAAAAATTTGCAACCTCAGTTTTTTATACTTCCATCTAGCTTGGTATCCGCCAGATAAATTAAAGATAATTATTGTCTTGTCTGTCTTGGCTTGTCTAATTTTTAATTGAATTTAAAAACTACTTTTCGTTGGTGTAAGAGAGTTTTATCACACACCATTTTGGTCAAAACTAACATTAAAAGTATGGTCTGCAATGTGACCACAATTAAGCACGTGCATTTTGCATGTGAAATATTACTGAAATGCTTTCACAGACTACTTACGCAATATGGCTCAAACTTTTTAAAATAAACATTTCTATATAATTTGATACTCATAATTTTTTGATTTCTCGTTTTTGAATAATGTCAAATATATTGACCAATAATAACTTAATGGATGTGTGTTTATTTTACAAAAGAGTTTCTTATATCCACAGTAAGAATTTATCAAAAGACAGAATATATTTATAGTCATTGCTTCATATAAGCAGACTTAAGACGACAGAGCTGCACCCATTTCGTAGCAATAAAATAGCTTGAAATTAAAAATCTACTGATGGGTAAAAAGAAGAAAAATGTTTGGGTCATCAGCGGGATCGTAGTTTCCGTGGTCCGTAAGAGTTTTCATGAGAAGCTATTTATACATGAATCGCCACAGATGTAGATTCTGCCTCTATAGTAGCATATCAAATGAAGAAAAAAGAAAGCGAATAATTTTTTGTGGCTCTCTAGTAAATATTGGACGACAGACTGACTATACCAAGCTTTTTTAGTGTATACATTTTCTAATAATACGAGATGAGATAAGGAATATAAGTCTTTATCTAATTAACCATGTGTAAGACTCGAAAGGTGTGTTATTAAAGTGTGGAGATTTTACCAAAAGAAAACTTTCACCGTAAGAGAAAGCAGTACAACCGCTCTCTCGCTGGTTGACTTTACAACAGGGCTGAACATCATGGGATTTTTCACTCTATATTGTGCTTGGCATAGTCACCACTCTTGACAGATAAATCTCTTGCTTGGAATCCTGTTCATGTTTTAATGTACTAAAAGAACTTTCACCTAATGATAAGTAATACAAGATGGTTTTGCGTATGGACTATATGTGGGCAACATGTTCAAGCCACAGAGCTTTAAATATTTTTACAGAAGGAAATGAGAAATATGATCTATTATATTTTACGGAAGAAGCGCAAAGCAAAGTACACATGAAAGTTGCACGCTGGTGAAAGTAGAAACAAAAAAGTTACCTCCAGTTAAGCAAATTCTGTAAACAGGAAAAGGCAGCAACATGTATGACTGGTGTGTCACTTTGCTTTATCTGTTGCTTCTCACTCAACTGCTAAGACAGCCGTGCACTTTGTTTCATACTAACTAACTTTTGACACCATCTAGTCTCTCTTTAAAGTATTCCGTGTGAATTCTTAACTTTCTCATACCTTCCGCTAGCATTCGCGTATGTACCTGCGAAAAAATTTCAACTAGATTTTTATATTTTGATATTAAAGTGAAGTTCTCATAACGTACGGTAAAATTGGAATTACATTCGTTATATCATGACTATCTTAATTCTCAACGCCTTCCTTAATTTCACCCTATTATCATTCATATGTTTCGAAGTTATATCAATATGAAGTTGTTTTCCTGATCGATATTTATGTCAGTGATCTTACAATCAAATTTAATCAAACATTTTATTGTGCAACACAAATTCCGAAATTTTGTATTTTATTTAAAAAATATATTATGTAATTTATTATATATGCAGTGAAATGGGAAAATACATAACTAATAAATTTGCTAGTTTACATATCATCCTGATACTTGGTTCTCAAAAGGAATCTTCGAAAGTCGCAGTATGATTTTTAAATATTACAGATTTTTTGGCATGTTAATGTTAGCGGAAATATTCGTATGGAAGTTTTAGTTATTTCGTTATAACTATAAAAGAAATATAAATGCTTTTAATGAAAGAATTTGCTGGTTATTGATATAAAAATACGTTTAGTTTTTTTACGCGGTTATATATATGCAAAGCCTTGATTCCATGTTACGATCGGTCTGTCTCCTTTTCCCTGACTCGGATGAAGTAAAGATGAGTAGTAGAACTTTCACTTGGAAGGGTATACTGTGCATGTACTTTAGGAGCTTGAAAACGTTCTTGGAAGAAGAAAACAAAAATATACGCAAAAACTCATACCATGCACATATTTAGGAAACTGGTATGTTGGTTACTTTTTAAGGCGTTTATACTCGGATGTATATGGTACATTTGATATTTTGCTTTTTTATACTACGTCAGCTCCACTTTCCATAGCTTATGCAGAGTGTGATGGAAATGAAAAACTAAACTGAATTGCTTCCGAGTAATTACTCTTGTATTAAAACCCTGGGTGGTCTTTATTGCGGCTCCCCTTTCGGTATAGTATTCAGGACGCTCAGGAAAAAGAAACATAATACTGGAAATGTGCCTACATAGCAGTGTCGTATATGTGCCTGCAATGACGAAGAAACGATTTATAACGAAACGCTAACGCGAAAGTTTTACGTTGGACACACAAATATACATATATTTATGAACAATAATGCTAAGTGCATGTCACGGCATGTACGGTTTTGTCACCTTTTTTGTCCTGCATTAGCACCCATCTTCATAGGTTTTGGCTTCTTAAAATAAAATGTAGTTATATACCCACAGTTTTAGGGTGACAGAATGATTTTAAGAAATAAGAAACAAAATGTAAAAAAACCTACGAGTACCTAAGCTTCTGAATTTACATGCACTTGCTCCAAACCCATGAACTACTTTGATATTTCTGTTGCAGAAGAAAAGTGAACTCTACCACAAAAATTTGGCGGTGGTCGAATGGACGCGTAACAATTACGTCGACGTCTAAAAATTAATAAAATGTGTCAGTAGTGTATTTATAATATTTATACATGTAGTTTGAACGACAGACTAGTTTTTATGATAAAGCCCAATGAAAAAAACGCTAAATCTGGAGAAAAAAGGTGACAAATAATTACTTTCCGTTAAAACTACTCTTGTGTTTATCATAACGAGGTGCTTCAAGACGAACATGTTTTAAAGTGTAAACGTATACTGTTCCACATATTTCGTGTTTAGTATTATTGCCGCCTTGTAATATCCAATAGAGTAAAATCATCCCAATTAGGAAAGAGGTCGGAATTCGTTTCCAAAATTTGAAAAATAATTATAATAGGCTGATAGAGCATCAAAAATAGTGCAAAACTCCAACTTTAAAAAAATTCATTGGACTCACCATTTCCTGTGGCGGAGCTCCAAATGTCAAAATCGCGTTCCGCGGAAACTGAGCTAGCGTCCACCAGTTTGGACGCACAGACTTTAACGTATGCACGTTTAATGCGCAATTAAATTCTCTACAATGACCTTTTCTTGGAAATTTCGAATTCGATTTAGTTTAAAAGTAACAAAGGGAAAACCAAGTTTCTCACTAGAATTTCTGCTACATGAACCATACAAAATTGTAGGAAAAACATCAATTTTCGAACATCGTCCCATTGCTTTTGAACAAAATCGAATTCGAAATTTCCAAGAAAAGGTCATTGTAGAGAATTTAATTGCGCATTAAACGTGCATACGTTAAAGTCTGTGCGTCCAAACTGGTGGACGCTAGCTCAGTTTCCGCGGAACGCGATTTTGACATTTGGAGCTCCGCCACAGGAAATGGTGAGTCCAATGAATTTTTTTAAAGTTGGAGTTTTGCACTATTTTTGATGCTCTATCAGCCTATTATAATTATTTTTCAAATTTTGGAAACGAATTCCGACCTCTTTCCTAATTGGGATGATTTTACTCAAATGATTCATCTTGAAATGAGTTATATTGAGATGGGTTTTAAATAGGTATAAAAATACTATTTGTGGAAAGATTTTATTAAGAGCAATAGCACCAACGTTATGACAAAGACTGTGTCTTTTCTAAAATGAAATAACAGAGTGTTGTGTATGTAGTAACGAAGAGGGAAAGGGGGAAAGAAAGCAACAGTCCCAACACTTGCTGATATGAAGGCAGGTAGTAAAGAATACAACTTTTTTTTAGGCTTTTGTTGACTGTAAAAAGTACAAATATTTTTTGGGTCCGAAGATTCACCCATTCTCTCCTGCAATCTTTTACATTTCACTCTTTTATAGTTTTTTAAACCTCAATACTTCCTATTATATCGTGTGGTCACATCTAAACCAAATTAGAGAATAGAAATATTTCATCATCGCATCTAAATATTTAAAATTATATTAAAGTGAAATGAACTATTCTATATTTTCATTAACGCATACAGGTAGTGGGAGAAAGTTAGATTTTGTGCTTTCAGTGAATAAAAGTTTCTATATCAGCACGTCTCATACTTCGTATCAGGACGGGTAATTATTATTTTATTATGTTCATTAATTTCAAACAAAAATTGACATAATAGTAAATAAATAATTTTAACAGGGTCTTTCGAAACAAGAGAAACTACCCAGACAGGAAGGAAAAAGTTCTTACTGGAAAATTAAACAGCTAGTCAACAGCAAATATCTAAATTTGCCATAAAAGAGAGTCAAAGGTAAGCAATACATGTTTGCTGAATATAAAATGTATATAAAATATAAAAGTCATTAAAATTTTGCAAATTAGCTATCAGAGCAAACTTTAGGTGGTATCAAATAAAATTTAATACTTAAAAATTAGAGTAATCCTAATCACAATTCTGATTTTCGACCTATTTACAGGATAAAGCGAAGATGGATTCCTGTCCTACAGGAAACTTGTAGGAACCCTGGTGATTGTCAGCAGATGTGCTTAGTCAAATGAACGAAAATTTTTACTTTCGTTAAAGCTTCACTGATTTTGTATTTTTTCAAGAGAAGTAAAAAGAGAAACGAATATTACATCTTTGTATTTAATCGTGTCACTACTCACATGAATCCTAAAAAAATGATGGAAATCAAGTATCATTTTATGTATTTTAATTTTTACTAAGAAATTTTTGACAAAAATTCGGGATATATTTTTACATCCAAAAATATACTCTGAATTTTATCCGTCAGTTTATAAATATTGATGTGAAAATGTTGTAAAATATACAGCCTTAAGTACAGTAGCCAAAGCTGGTTTTGAACAGTAGTTTTTTCTACGTGAACGTGTACTGTGCTAATCGCAAGTGAAATATTGAGTTCCATACAAATTATTTTGGCTTGAGGGTCATTTTACAGGCTATATAAGTTTTCATTTAGTATACATGGTTTTTATTCATGATACATTGTAAAAGGTATTACAATGTATGCTCAGGAAATAATTGCTGTTTGCGAGCTACTATTAATGCGTCATTAATGGTGCTGAAGACATTATACTTATTATACGATAGGTTTAGTTTTAAAAAATATGCTAAACTTATGATCTTGCTAAATGATTAGTATAAAAGACTCAAGGTATAAAAAATATTGTACAAGAGGATTCACACGACTATCCACCAAAGCCAATTGATAATAGAATTGTTTTGTGTGGAAGCGGTTTTTTATATAGGGGTGGGCAACGACTGGGTTGAAGCAAGACTAACAAAATTGTTTGTTGCAAGCACCTTTCGAATTTAATGTGATGCCGACATGTTATACATAAAAGAGTTCCAGTAGCTGGTGTTTTTTATTATGATATCGACGATGGTGAACTAATTATTACATATTGACTTTTTTATCATGCTAAATATGCAGACACAATTTATATAAATGTATATATAAATTGCAGTCGGTCCCCAAAATAATCATCATGAAGGTACTAATATTTTATGTGTTTGGCAACTATAATTTTTTAAATCAGGTCCAGTCATGCTTTATGAAAATATTGTAATTTAGTTCGTTCACTTCATGGCAAACATATATGTGTACTAAAATTTATTGGTAAGAAAAGTAATATCGAATGTTTGATAATTACTAATTACTATAACTACCAGCTAATAGGCTGGTAATAGGAGATTAAAAAAATTCTTAAATTCTATCTCAATACATATCTTGGGTGTCAGTTAAAAAAATACTAATGGTATTTTAAAACAAAACTATATATTGATATTATTATTCTCCTTCTCCATCCATCCGTTTCTCTACTATCTCCTTTGAGTTTTTAGATATAACTAATGATATTCGAACTTATGGAACAATAAGTGCAAGTTATCTTATCTTGTCAACAGTTTATGATTTATGCGTCTATTTTTAGTAATTTGTAGAATTTGAAAATCCTAAACCAAGAACACTAAAAAATATTTATTTGTAAATGTAATTCTAGGCGAAACATTAAATTTTTACCAATAAATATGTGCTGAAGGCTCCTATTAAATTATAAGTTCATTTGTTTAATTTGTTAGTCAGTTTCGTTAACGTTTTAACGAAGGGTGCATCTTGTGATAAGAATGTAGACTATAGACTAACAAAAAGAAATATTTCAGCGACTTTTTTAAATTGTTTAAATTGATTTCACAGTTTTCATTTACGCATTGTAGCCCATGTAAAAAAAGTTGAATGAGGTTTTTGTGAAAATAAAACACCAGTCCTTAAAATCATATAATATTGCATGTATTTAGGCTTTTATTTATCATCTCCAAAAAGTATGATATTAGACATAAATTTATGTCAAGGTTGTAAGTATGTTTATCATCTTCCCTGAAAACATTATCCCCTATAACTGAAATACAAATATTTCAACCAAAGTAGACCACTAATGCTTCTGTTTGTTGACTGAAAAAATAACACGCAGTGCGTCCTTTTTTTACAAAAAATTCTCAAGGTGAAGCGAAAAGGGGTAACTTGACTTGCATCTTATCCTTCATTGACATAACTTGTCACAATGATCTCCCCAGCTCAACCACTACCTCTTTGGAGAAAGCAAGAAATGTGCTATTTAACTGCTTCCTGCTTGATTCCAAATGTATAAGAAATAGTACAAGACCAGGTTTGTCATCCTTTAAGTTGTGAAAACCCGTGGCAGATGGAGAAATTTATAACCTGTAACTTTTTGAGGTTGATAACAGAAAGTTGATTGGTGGAGTTCCATTTTTCACGAGTTATGTACATCTGCTAAGGGTTACATGTGCTTTGTATTTCTGCTGCTGCTGCTTTCTCCTCTGTCACGGAAAAAATTCTCATTTCGTTTAGCGGATAATCTCTATTTACCCCACAAGCTCCACCCCACGTTTGTTCGTCGTAAAGCGCAGGCATGATACGACATGAATAGCAACTGAATGATTGAAGAAACGTACAATAGTTTTAAAGTCAGGAAAATACTGGTTGTATAACGAAGTCATTTTACTTGCATCTAGAATTTTACTAGCATTTCATAAACTATCAATTTATTTAAAAACTGATGGATTTTAAAGAAACACATCGACTGCTGTTATAGGAAATCTAATTTGTTTTAGGTGAACAAAAATTTTGCACAAAATTTTCAATAAAGTTAACGGAATGGCAAAGAAAAAATTTTATGCGTATGATGTGTGTTAGTGTCATGAAGTTTCCTCTATTTGATAGGACCCACAAATTTAGAATTTATTACTCCAAGATGATATTAAAAATGCATTAAAAGATTTGTGAGTACAACAGAATATATATAGAGCTATCTTTGCCATCAAAAGTTTGGTAATGGTAAACGTAATATCCTGGGGGTTGCCTTTTTTTAATTACACAAGATAATCTCTGGAAAAACGATTGTTCTACTTTATAAGAGTTTCCATTTTTCCACTGTGCATATTTGTTCTAGCTCATGTTTGCACGTGGGAGGTCTTTCTATACAGACAATGAGTAAAAGCAGGTAGAGAGCTGGTTTTAGTCTGAAATAAGATTTGTTCTGGTCCAACAGGCATGAAAGCGTTATCTCGTGAGTAATAAAAAAATTCAGAAGTGCTTACTGTTATATTAACAAACATTATACGTGTGCATCTGAAATTTTTTGAGGTACTTTTCCTGAAAATGGCTGAAAAATATACAAGATATACAAAATATATCTACGTCATCTTTACTTTGTTTTTGCGAATAAGAGAATTTCCAAAATACCACTGTATCATCAAAAATATTATAGGAAAAAGATCAGTGGCCTTACATATTAGACCCGTATTATTATTCCTGTCCTATTTAGTCAATATAACTTAATTTATTTATGCATATACTTATTATAAATTTCTACAAGAATATAAATATACATTATCAAATAAAATTAGAGTAAGAAGATGAATTAATAATTTTGAAACATTATAATTTAAACCAATCAACCCTTCAGATTTCAATGCCGGCTTCAAACGCTGCTTATACAATATCATCGAAATGGCAGTCATAATGAGAACTCCATCTTTGAAAATCTTGTTCTGCTAAACGCAACACTGTTTCTGACGCTACCATGGGGTTATTCGTATTTGATCCATGTCACTAAAAAAATCAAAAATAAAGCTTCATATGCAAACACTTCTGTAAATACGTTACAATGATATTTTCCCATTCCAGCAGCAAAATTTCTTCTTCGACCACGCCTTCTTAATGAAGTTACCTTCCATGTACGTAGCCACAAGAACAATTAGCAGAAATATTATCCAATAAATAGTGTTTTGACCAACTTCATAGACTTCATTGTTTGAGATGTCCAAATGAAAATTGGAATAGTCATTACGGCTTATGTAGGTCTCAGAATATTGTGTGTGACTGGGAAATAACAGTAGAACGCTTGCGTTTGTTTTAATTGTATAATCCATGAGACGTGTAATTGGATATAAGAGGAATATACCTGGCTGGAAAAGAATAAATATTAAAGTTACATTTAATATCTAAAACATAATATGATTTTGTTATATTATACAAACTGATAGTTAACTTACTTTCTTGAGTGGACTGAAGTTTCTGGAAATTTTTAAAAATTTATACAACAAACGATGAACTTTTTCAGGCAAGTAACAGGTAGTACAGAAACAGATAGAAATTAAGAATTTTCAAGGAATTATTATTTGAATTTAAAAAAATTTAAAAAAGCTTTAATTATGGTAACAATACAAATCAGGTTTACAGTTGTATGCAGTCTATTCGTTGGTGAATGATTTGGGGTAATGCGCTTCAACCCCCTGAAATGTTAACGACCGAAAAAAGCTTTGGGAACTTAGAGAAGGCAAATAAACACTGTAACCAAATATTCTCAGTGACTCAGTTTATTATGGTCGGGCAGCGAGTTCTTTTTAATTTTAAACTTTATATCATCCACTCTATGCTGCGGATCTGCAAACGAACTTTGTTTTTGCCTGTTTTTCAGCATATTTGAAAACTTTTCTTGTCCATGTGACATATAAATATGTTAAAGTTGGCTTTGATGCTAAATTTAACTCTTAATGTGTAGGTGATGTTCGTATAAACATTTTCGTAGTATGCATGGTATTTTCAAGTAAACAAACCAATGCCATTTTGTAAAACAACGCAGTTTGATTTATTTTCTTGAGCTGTAACCCAGGACACATCTCATATCGACTTGTAAATCACTGCCATGATCGGTTGGATCATTAACAAATTTTCCTTTACATTTTGTACTTTACATTTTCATATAAAGCATAAAAACTGTCATTGGTTAAGGGATTGCCAACCACGCCTGCTCAGAAAAAAATATTTCACAATAAAACACATTAATTTTTCTAAAAAGCTCTATATTTTGCATAGTACTTGTACCGATAACTTAAAGTTATGGCGATACCCATTTACTGAATAAAAATATGTCTTCATACAATGATAGCATTTTTCACTCTACATAAGTAAACAAGCGATTCAAGAAAAAGACAGCTTTTAATTCTGCTAAAATGCTTTTGCGCTCTTTGGACAACTTACACGTCCTAGTCAGGAATAAGTTCATTAGAAGAGTTGTAGCGTAAAAATCGTTTTAGAGGTTTAAGAAGACAAACGGAGGCCACCAAAGTCACGTTGTCTGTAACACTGCATAAAAAAACACATGTTGCTTACATGCGTTTGTTTTTACCCTCGAATATGCCAAAAGACCAAAAGAGATATGGTAAGCAACTGCCAACGTGAGGGTAAGTCCAATGTCCTATCATTTCATTTTCTGGGAATCATAGTAAAGATCTTGAAATTACACAAAAACTGTGTTAAAAATAAACAGTTGTAATGAAGTAGTTGCGGGAAAAATTTATGTTCTGTTATCCTAAGTCATTGGAATAATAATTGATATATATGTATTGTATATTACATACATACATACATTGCATATTATTATCGGTATCAAAATTTATAAAAAACATTTTTTTAAATCTTACGGTTGACAGCAGCGTTTGGTACGTTGAAGTAAAGGATTGTATCTCTAAGTTAATGAAAATTTATTCACAGCAAACCATGCCAAGATGAGCTGTTGCAAACCATGCCGTGTTTTCTGGTGACCTGTGCAATAGTTACGGTTAGTTTAATCGTGTATTTTGGTATCGGTATATGCATAGTTGCCAAGTCAATATAGCTGGGAATATGGATCGCCGTAGTCTGCATAGTGAATATACGCTACGTGTTTCTTCTTTACGCATGGAATTTCGTAAGCGAAAGGAATCGCATGAGAAGACGTGAAGTGCATCGTACGCGTATGCTTTGGAGAAGGGAGGGGTAGACAACAACAATATATTGTTTCATGGTGAAAATAAGGACTGATAAAGCTGATAAATGTACACTGATAATTCTAAAATACAATACAGTTATAGCGTAAGTTTATATAAAAATATATTAAAAGATATAACATGAATATATAATTGAGAATTCTGTTTTAAAAATATCACCTGGCTAAAGTTGGCATATTTATGAATTCCGGATCTTTAAATTTTCTTAAATAAATTAAAGTGAAATGGACTCGAGCCTCATGAAACTAATAGTAAGCTGTAAATATAATTGCATTTTTTCCGGATCATATATAAAAAAAATTAACACTTGAGATTTGGGGACACTTGGCATCCAAAGTAAATAAAAGATATCGCAGAATATCACAAGGAAGAGTCAAAATAGATTGCATTTAAACCTTTTTCCCCTTTTACCTTAAAATTTTTCTTCTTTTTGCATCTTTAAATGTGAAATAAGTAATTAACATTCTTTCTTTCTTTCTCAAACTCCAAAAACATGAGAGGAGGATGGAGGATCCTTTTGATGATTTGTTCCCAGCGGAATTCTCTAATCTAGCGGCGCTGTCGCTTTCATCTTATTGGGATTCCTCTACAGCCTTGTCAGTGGCACCTGTCAACTGTCATTTCCAACAAAACTGGACATAACTTAAAAATAAAAATTGAATCACAAAGCAGCTCAGATTCAAAAATGCTTTTAAAATAATTACCTTTCTTTTTCCTCTGAGCACCTCAACCTGTAATTGGTTCTGCCCCCTTCAGTCCTTCCTGCTTGCTCTTCTTGAACGACTGCTCATCCTCCCCCGTTTTTAGCACTGTGACAATTCTCTCCGTTTTTACTAGAAAGACCTCCATTCGTTTCCAATTTCAAATTTGAAAGTGACCTTCTCACCCATTTTTGCTCAGCTTACATCATTCACTCATCGGAACATTCCCGTGTTTACACAAGACAATTTTCTTTGTGGTAATTGAAACTATAATAGTGTTACTCAAAGCATACTAACTAAAGTTTTCAAATATTATTTCATATTCAAACAATCTTAACCATACCGTTTTCAATTAAAATACAGATTACTTCGTAAGAATAATTGGTATGAGTTTAATTTTTTACACGCATCAATCTGATTTGTTCAGATTGAGACTTAACTTAAAGACGGTGATTTGCCAGAAACTTATTACACACTTTAATAAATAATAATTTTACAGAAGCCAAGTCCACATCAAGTGTAATAAAAGTCATTTTAGATAGCTTCATGGATCCGTATGAATTTTCCTCGTATTTAAATTGTGCTCACATCCATTTCTCTGCATATATTCCATTCCACTTACAGTTTTACTTGTATGAACAATTTAAACAAACGGAAGGCACGTTTTTGACATTGTGAAATAAATACGTGTGTTGGATTGTGCACTGCCAGGCAATTAAATACAGGCCAGATATATCAGAGATATCAAATAAGCGCCTTGTAAAAAATTCTTTGTGTAATTACTATCGGAAATAGTACTTTTCAATGCAGACTTTAATTTTTACAAAAAATAGAATCAATCAAAATCACATGCATTTTTTATCTCGCTTAAATAGATGGCATGAATGTCATATGTGAATCCCTTTCTTGCGCTTACGGATTAAAAATATTCCATGATAATTTGGAAAAAGCTGAAAGTGGAAAAAAGTCGTTTATAGCCAGTTGCTATCTCTGATAGGCAAATAATAACAGAAATTTTCCCGTCATCAAGCAATGAAAAAAGAAAGCAAAAGAGACTTGGTAGAAGTATGTGAGTCAGATGAGAAAATGAACTTAATTCTCCATCCAATTAACCAGGTACAAGTCGCAAGAGATGTGTGACCAAAGTGTGGTGATTTTACTAAAGGAAAAGTAGTGCCGTGAGAGAAAGCGGTACAACCGCTCTCCGGCTCGTTGAATTCTTAACTGGGCTGAACATCTTAGGATTTTTCACTATATATTCTGCTTGGTAAAGTTACATCTCTGGCAAATAAAGCTCTTATTTCGTATTTATGTCTTATTTCTTATGGTATATCAGAGCAAATATCTATATACATTGAACTCATGCGCTGGTGAAAGCGCTGGTGAAAGTAGAAACGACATGGTTATCTCCAGGTGAGTAACATCTGTAAAAGAAAAAAGCAACAAGCAGTACAACTTACGTGTCACTTTGTTTGGTCTGTAGCTTGTCAGATAACGGCTAAGACAACGATGTACTTTGTTTCATACTAAATGAAAATGAACACCATCTAGTCTCTCTTTATAGTATTCCATGCAATTTCCTCACCTTACATTCCTTAAAAATTTACAAACCTTCCGCTAGCCTTCGCGTATGTATCTGTGAAAAAGTAGTAACTAGATTTTATATTTTAAAATTATAATGAAGTTCTCACAATGTACGAGTTTGGACTAGAATTAAAATTGTCATTGTAGTATATTGTCATATACATGATTCCACACAACACATCTTACGACACCTGTGGACACCAAGAGTGACTGAAGCCA
>JAQIXW010000675.1:0-26289 GCA_034700685.1 Willowsia buskii
CCGTCCGCATCTTTCCTCTCTATCTCTCTTCATTTTCATTAAATTGCATCCCCTACAGGATAAACGTGTTTAATGATTTCATTTAAAAAAGCTTTTATTTTGTTTTAAGGCAATTTTTTTCACCCTTAATGAATGGCATGATATGATGATGAAATGAACACTTGTATGATTATTTTTTTTCGCTGCTTCTTCACAAGATCTACTTGAAGCTATTATTCCGCAAAAAAAGTGAGCAAGCCAGGCAGAACGTTTTTAAAAACTAACGTGGCATGGTCTGGCCCATCCTCGATCTTCCGTTCGTGGTTCTTGCTTCTAAAAATCTGGTAGACCAGTCACCTGCCAAAGTACAAACTAAACACATTTGCAAAAGGACCTTTCCACCACATGCATACATTCTACGATAGTCAAATATTTTAAATCCTAGCAACAGAAAACAAGAAGTCTGAATTTCATCCCAAAAAAAAATATTTTCACCCGTTTAAAAGGATTTCAAGTCGATTGCACGCTCTGTTTGAGATACTTTCTGTGAGAAATGGTCTCCTTTTGTGATGAAGATCATCGTTAATTGGGACCTTTGTCTACTTTTTTGCATAAATAATATAAAGGCACTACTATTATTATTTATCCGTTCGTTGCGTTACTCCTGCTGCTTTTTCGTTTATTCTGATCTCCTTATGTGTATGGGTCTTTAAATTTTTGAGTTCAAGCTATAGACAGACGACAAGATATGTATATAGAGAAAATATATAATTGTTTGCTTTTTGAAAGTAAAATGTTTTTGTGTTATCGTAAATGCAATTTGTTGCTGTCTATTAACTACTCAAATGTATATACGTTTATCGCTCCCTTTTCCTTTTTATAGTCATATTCTCGAGTTTTTTTGTAGAACGATTTTATGAGTACCACCAAAACAAAAGAAACAACTACAGAAGTGTACCACCTTAGTGAACGCTTTTATAACTGACAGTGTTAAAAAAATAGAAAAAAACACTTCATGCAAGTTACTTGGAGGTGCAGAAATAATCATGTTGGATGGTTAGAGGCACCTAGCATCTTGAAATAGGTAGTCATGAAAATAGAAAATATTAACCATTACATTTTGGAGTTGAAATAAAAAAGGATATTATGCAAAAGAAACTGATTTGCAACGCACGTAGCTACCCGCATTGTAATATTTGTTCAAGTAACAACTAATGTCTACCTGTCACCTTGGTTTTTACGAGTTATATGAATGTTTTCTTAAGTGAATAAATTACACACTAGCTTTAGAGTGGGACTGGGCGGATTTTACTTACATTCATTCCAGGATACATTGGTCTTCTGCTATGATGCTATTGTGAATTTGAAAGAATTTGCAATAAAATATGGAATGTCTATCAGTTGGTTTTCTTGCCCCGATGGACGATTTTCATGTTTTCAAGCAATTTCGATTTCGTCTTTTCTTCAGCTCAAGAAGTCATGATCGCCATGATGATCACATCATTTGATAAAAGATAAATGGGAATTAGTGAGGGTGAGTGTGTCATTAATCCCAATCAACGTCCTATCTGTGAGCCCATTTGGCATGATGTTCTTTACTGGTTCTATTCTGTCACAGAGAATGTCGTTGCCAATTGCCGAAGCTATCGCATTCCTTTCTCTGGTCTGTTTTTACGTGCTGAAGCGATGATGTTGCGTGCAAGTTATCCATCGCACTATCATCCAATCATACACCTGAGGGAGAATACATGAACGTGTGTTGCGTACATACCGACTTTTCTCATCTATCTTTCCATCTTTCCATCGGTCGAATTATTAATATTAATGTACATGAATGGGGTACACGACAGACAATCTAGCCCTGGTATAATATATTATGGTACACCAGAGAGCACCTAGGTAATAATTTAAATGAAAGGGTTAAAAAGATTTCGTGCTTGCCCTGAAACCGGAAGAACATTTTTAGTATGAAGTTCAGCTCTAACCTGGCCACATCATCATCATGGTTAAATTTTCAGTTGGATTGTTTCAAAGAGTGCTCATGAGACTACGTTCATTCTCATTTGAAGAGAATTGGGCATTAGTACATTGAAGCTGACATATTCTCGCTCTGAACAATAGCTTTCATTGTTAGAAAAAAGTAACTGCTTACTTGGGAAAGTTGGAAAATGGCAATGATCATGTCGCAATAATGAAGTGTATGGGTAGCTAGATTAACATTGAGGAAAGAAGACAAACAAAGTGAGTCATTGTTGTTCAACGAAAATAAAAACCATTCATTCATGCATCAATCTTTCATTGCATGTATGTCCGTACTTGTATGTGTGTACATGTGTTCACATTCGGCAAAAATAACAAAAATGAGAGATGGGTTGTCAATATCAAACCCAAACGGAAAGCAATAAATGTAGATGTGCACCACTAACAGGACTGCTTGTACGTATACGGGGATTTCTTGTTCAATCACACAAATATATTACTGTCACTTTCCCCCATTTATTGTTGTATTTCCACAGCATAGCACCACAACGTCTAGCTAGAATGCACAACAACAAAACAGCCATAATATCTTAATAATTCAAAGTAATATTACTTGATTCGGTAGCATGATGGGATGAGAAGGAATACAGTTAAAATTGAGGTATAAATAAAATGCTGGATATCATGACTAAAAAGTTACATTTTTTACATATATATTTTTAGTAAGGCCATTACCATCACTATATTTGTTTGTGTTCCTATTCCAGCGCCAATGTCACTACACATTACTGAAGAAATTTTTTCCAAAAAATGTGGACAGTTGCCCCTCATAAAATGCAGCAAATCGTTTCTATGCCGCCACTGTGTTTAGAAGAATTACATGAACCCAATAAAGTTTGTATTTTGACTGTACATACTTTACTTGATCATCTTTCGACATACGTGCTCTCTTGATGCATACAAATCTCCTCATCATAATCCCATTACATATTCTCCCTTAATATCAGCTACCCACATATTTTACTTTTACTTCATTTGATATCTCCCTCTCCTTCCATTTTCCTACTTCGTCATCATCTTTTTTCCCTTTCTATAGTGTTTCATGACGTGGCAGCATCATCATCAAAAAATGCTGTACCCATTGCACTTGATGATTATGATCCTCATTTCGGATTAAATAGGTGAATGTAATTCTTACAGAGAAATGAATAGGATGAATATATCTTGCACAGATTCATAAAGATTCCAGTCAGCCAAAATATTCCGTTTTATGCTTTGTCACTGCAATGCCACTCTGTAGACTAGTTTATAAGCTATACCAAAATAGCAGCCGACAATCCGGCGGCTCAATAATTATGATTAAGTAGACTCATGTTTATGAATAAACTTACTATTTTCAGTTTTTCTTTGTTCCCAAATCATGACTTGCTCGTAAAATAGAGATGGCCCAAAATGCAAAAAGCGACAATGCCGATTGGAATGACTGCCTTTTTTGAGAGCTCTGCAGAATGTACAACAGTAACATGTGCACCCTGAAAATAATGCAATGTTTTATGACTGCAAGGATAGCGTAAAACCTGGTTTTAATGTGCGGTGGTGATGGCGGCGCGGTGACTGCTGCTAAAAAAAGGAAGCTTACCGCACACAACGCACTCAAAACGAATGCAAAGCACTTGACATTTTTCCGTTTAAGTATTTTCACGGATAAAATAAAAATATGCTTCGTCAACAGCACTACCAAAGATAAAAACACTAGAGTAAAACTTACATCAGCAAATACAGCACTAAAGAAGTCAGTTGCAGTCCTGGTCACGCTGAAATGACTTTTTAAAAGTTGCGTATAACTTTGAACAATAAATCAAATCAGTATATCCAGATCAGTCACTCAAAATCAGGCAGACTACGTTATGAAAAAATAGAAACAAAAAAAGTGGAGGAAATAAAAATCATTTCATAAACCTCACAGCACAAACACAGCATGATCCTCGGACAAAAAAGGTCCCCCTCTTCTATCTCTATATATTCCCCTCGTTTCTCACAATAATATTATTCCTGCATTCCTTTTTTAGTCCATATCCCGTCTCTCTCGTTTGGGGGTAATAATCGGCCAGATATCTCCGTCTTTTAAAGAATATAACAGGAAAACAAAAAAACGCGTATTTATTTGCTTCATGGTGGATTTTTTATGATTTGATTTGGAGCAAACCATGAAGAAAAACAAAAGATTAGAAAATAAAAGCTGGAAAAATTGAATGACGCGTGTGTATCTGTATTACGCATTAAATGAAAAGGGGTTAAGTAATATTTCCTTAATACCTCCACCACTACCACTGAAACTGCGTCTCCGCACGCACTAAACACCCTAGACAAATAACGGACGCGCGCATAAAATCAACATCTAACAGTTTCTAGAATGAAAGGAGGGATCAATTTACATAATTGTTAATAAAGCTGGCGTTCATTTTTTAAAGAATCGAACCATTTAACACAAAACGGAAGGGAACAAAATGTACGCACACAATGTAGGACAACTCTACATGAAATATGTAAATAACTTAATAACTGAAACCAAGTGTTTTATTGAATTGATTTTTATAGACATTGTGTATTTACCCCTTTATCGATGAAAAATTCATATTGAAAGGTTTTATGATTCACCGAAATAAATCAAATCATTACGTATATGAATACAGACATGAATTGTCACAGAGGTGAAATAGGAGAGGGAAACAATCGGTCACTTGAATTAAATCTGTCATTCTTCGAAGAAAAAAGTAGTCTCAACAATCAATAACAAACTTAAATAATGCGATAGATGGGCTTTGGTGATTTCCAAGTCTTGAAATTCGTTTCGATTTAAAAAACCAAGTTGCGTGTAAGCTGAACATTTTTAGTTGATGCGACACAAACCAAACATTATTTTTCTTAAGCTGATCTGTCATCATGCTGATCGCCATCTTTACAATGAATTTAATTTACATGACTCATGTCATTCTCGCATCAACATGAATCGTGAAACATGATAGACTACACTTTTTTTCAAAACTAAAGCAACAAAATCCATAAAAATGCCGACTCCCATCTCGAATCTAGTATAGAATGAGTAGCACGCACGGAGAAAAAAATGTATCAATGAAGAAGCCAGTGAATATGAGAAGTTCATGCTGGTGTTTTGTTAAATAAACATGAATACTTCTCCATTAAATGTCTTCTGAAGCACCCTGTGTGATGATGATGATGGCTACTATTCTATTTGCCCATCTGGCCGCCGGTTTTCACCGGCTTGTCAATTGTCAAGTGTGCTGACGCGAAAGAAGGAAAAGAATGAGATGAGAGCAGAGAAGGGGTTTCTCTGATCAAAATTGCCTTGCCTGTTTGTCCCCTGGAAAAACGGAAGCATGACTTGTTGTTTGGTGCTGCAATAGTAGTACTAGTGCTCGAACAACATTCCATTCTTTTCTACTCGCATGTCGCACACGGATATGATGGCACTTACGCCTTTTGACAAAGTTTTGGAGCAACTTTCTTGTTATCTGTAATCACAAGTGGGCATCCATATAAGCTTTACTTTACGCATATTATGTGTCTCTGAATCTAGTGTTGTCACACAAAATTATCCAGTCCACTACTAATGTATTATGTTTTTATCATCTCTGCTCTTGACATTCCTTTTTTCAATGGAAACTCCCAACTATAATAAATGCTTAGTTTAACAAAAAACCAGTCAAATTTTTTTCTGCCGAGAAGCCAAAGAAAAAGCTCTACCGGATGGCTGCATGGATGAATGGACAGAAAAAAATGAAATCAGATCTCTTCCATCCTTCTCCTCCTTCCTCTTTTTTCCTTTACACTCCAAAACTCCACTTTATGCAGTCATGCTCATCATAAATATCAGACTGAAACAACAGCTGAAATTCACATTTCATTTTTAGCCTTAGTGGCTCGTGCCGTTTGCCCGTGACATGTGACAATCACAATAATTCACCAACCCAGGCATCATAGTCATATCATAACGGCAATGTGTGTGTTTAGGGACATAATCTTCAAATACTTCTCCATCTCTACCACCACACCATCATAACAACAACAAGAGAAACTCCAAAACTGCTCTTTGGCAAGGTCCTTTGACTTTTCCATTCAAAAAATGAGCAGCTGCTTACGACTCTTATACGACGACTGTTTCTTTTAAGGCTTGAAATAAGGAGAGAAGAGAGTTCTCATTTGAAAATTACTTACTTAATTTACACACACGACAACAATAATCATGCAGACAAAAGAGAAGACATACGGTAGAAATGCAGAGGGACCGAGAAAAATGGGAGAAATTCACAAAAGTTGCATGTGTGTGTGTGTGTGTGCTCCTCTCCCAGATTTATTCTCAGTGTGCATCCTCCTCCACCCTCCATATCTGCCCACTTTTTCCCTCTTTTCATCCTTACCCAAGAAATTGTATCATCTGAAAGTGCTCACAGAGTGCTCAATAATATTCCCTATCAATGTTATCATGAATTTAACCAAAAAAAAAACTTTTCATGTGGTGATGGGGAGTGCAATGGGAGAGAAGAGGGTGAAAACTGAAGAAGGAAGAAGAAGAAAATTTAGACTAGAAATATATGTAGATTGCGTAATACAGTAAAAATGGTTACGATTACGACAACGCGCAAGTACAAATGGTGGAGGTGGTGGGATTAGAGTTGTGAGATGCAGCGATTGTGACCAGATTTCATATCATCAACATGATCAAAATTTATGAGGTTCGAGAGGAAGACAAGGATTTAAATGTTAATCAGCCTACACACGTGAAGAATTATTTGATGTAATAAAAGTGCGTGTTGCTGGTGGTTCCCCTGGCTTTGTAACACTAATACTTGGCTGAAGATGATAAACATGATGATTACAAGAGTATAAGGATGACATGACAAAAAATATTCTGTGTGTGCGTCGGCCTTTTGATGGTGTACGCAAAGGAGGAAGAATGATGTGCTGACGAGAATGAGTGGATGTAAATACGCAAGTTTTTACCATTTTTAGTTTAAACGGCCACATCCGTTGGTCCACCAACACCGCCGCCACCTACTCTCTATCTGGTCATCATCATTATCAAATTCGTTGTGCGTGAGTGGGTTGAGTCTGATTACACGACTATGACGACGAGTTGGAACGAAATGCGAAAAAAAAGTTGATGGCTTGCCTAGTTTAAAGAATGAAATGATAAGTTGGAAGCGTAAACTTGATGATATTTAATATACGCTTCAATGCTCACGTCTCGTCGTCGTCATTATCATCATCATGTTGTAAAATTGCTACAGCCATGCAGAAATTGTATGAAATGTAATCTACAAACTGAACAAAATTGCAAAATAGCTACTCTTTTAAAGTAAACGTTTTATTTTTCGTCTTTTCTGCGACTGAAGACGCAAGCATATCAAACTCGTGTATGCCATTAAAAGACGAAGGATTTTTTTTTTTCGCAGTTACGTCGTTAATTGTCGTAGAAAGAAAACTATGTGATTTTCCTTTTAGTCGTATTGACGCCGGCTGTCATTATTACCGCCTCATTGTAATTACAATCATTGAAGAATAGAAGGCAACTGTATCATTATCACTTTTACTACTTTATTTCCTCTTGGTTGTGGGAGTTTTTTTGGTCACTTCACTCTCAACTCAACTAAACTTGGTCCATTCGGTCACTTCACTCACTCAATCCATTATCTATCATCATGCGCACTTCACACTGACTGACTCCATCACAATGTCATGCACGAAGCAATTTTCAAAGCTATAAAACTGAACTGCCGTCAAGGCAACTTGAATGGTTTTTCTTCCTCCCTCCGCAAACCCCTCCAAAAGTTTTCACCCTCTTCTTCTTCTTCTACTTCATCGTCTTTGGTACATACTTTTTTTGTTGCCTGGTTTTCTTCTGAAAATACATATCATTCTTCATAAGCGTATGAGGATTTTTTTAAATGGTCGCATTCCAAGCCTCCTTGTTCCTTACTTCCAGTTGACTGACTGGAAATAAAAATGGAAAGGGTGTAGCCACTCTTCATTTTGAAGTTGAGCAGCCTTGAAAAATAAAATTAGTATGCATACATCCATCCGTTTAAAAAGAGTGTGTTCTGGTCGTATATTATTCTTCACCACTTAAATAGCACCCAACAAAAAACACATCCTTTCTTCTCGCCTTGGTTTTCTTCCCATTGGAAAATAACTAATAATGTTTTTGGTAACAATTTTTAATGGACTGAGTGAAAAAAAATACATTATAATTTCTTCCCTTTCATGATCATGATTTTACACTCTCTCTGGCTCAAGATTCAAGACGCTTTTCCTAATATGTAATCTAATAATTCAACAATGGCCATCTTAACATTTCCTTAATAACATCATCATCGACTACAATCATTCACTCGACGCTCACAATATCAGCAGCACATCCTATTAAACTGTACAGCGTTATGTTTTTGTTTTTTTGAGGGGAGGCGAGGGAAGGAGTCGCACACAGAAAGTGTGAGAAAACAGATTACATATTTGGCAGTTATTATTATTGAGCGTTATCATTACTTCTATTTTCGTATCGCTGGCGCTTTCAGTGATGAAAGAATAATGCCATACATGCGACTGCCTTGATCATAACCATTTAATGATGAAGTTCTTGCCGATAAGGAATTACCACGCCGGCATGGCACTTTGAACATCGGCAAATGTGTTATTGTTCATCTGCAAGAAAAACTGTGACTGTTCAATGTTCACGTTCACCACACCTTCAAATATAAATGGTGTGATGTGATCATTATCATCATAGCATTATTTAAAATAGTCTGTCTAATATTGAAACTTATTATTATCAAATCTGCAGCAGCAACGCAGCACCCATCATCACACATTCATTTAATATTTCTCCCCTTGAATTGACCTAAAAGGAAGTACTTCAAAAGTAATAATATATTATGCATATTATAGAATGGTTCAGAAAAAAGAAGAATGTGTTCTCAATCTCTTTTTTTCTCTCTCGCTCTGCGTTAAGTAACCGTGAAAAAATTTGATAACGAAACGCAAGGAATTGTTGTGCATAAAATGCATATTAAAATGAGATAAGCAATAATCCCTTCGTCCTCATCATTCACATCGCGTTCAACAGCGACAGATTACCATTTTTAAGTCTTTGCTTTCCTTCAAAACGTCTCTTTCTGTTCTTCTTGGCCTGCCTGCGATTTGTCACCAGAGAGATTTCATTATTTCTTAGGCATTTTGTTGTTTGCGTGAGTTGAACGTAGACTGTTGAACAAGAGGAGAGAGATGAACGTCAACATTATCGCAATTTCAATTCTCAGCGGCAGCCAACACTCGTAAAAATACGGATTCGACACGGAACATAATATATGTATGTGCAATGCATTGATTCAAAAGGAAGAAAAAACTTTGCTTTTAAAAGTTGAAAGAGAGACAAGAAGGAAAATGAAGTGGCGGCGACGCCGTGGTTGTGATGGTGTCACAGTTACAGGATTTCGCGATTTATGTACCATGTAATTCTACAACAAACGCAGTAACAACACTCAAGTTGAAAAATAATGTACCTATATATCTGACTGAGTGATGATGATGCCATTAGTATCCTGTATTCCACCATGAGCTTCGCGAACGCTGTCATTACGATTCCCAACAAGGAAAGGAAAATAAGTAGCAGTGCTATCAATGTAAGTAAAAAAAAACGGATGGGCTCATAATGCTACTGCAACCACCAATTCCCATCATCTCATCTCTAATTTGAACACGCTGAACAAAGAAACGAGAACAAATTTGAAAATCATGCTTCAAAAAGTTATAATTTCCATAGTTTGAATTCTTCCTACAACTTCTTCAATAAGACGAATGATTGAATGAGATAGCATGGAACAAAAAAAAGTGAAATGAGTTGTTATGTTTCTTGCTGTATTTTTTAAAGTAAAAAAAGTCGTTCTCGTTCTGAAAGAAAAATAAACTTGACATGACAAGTGAGCATCTTTGTCTCTCTCTTTTTCTATTTCTGTTACAAAATCAGTCAAGTATACTTTGACTTCCAACTTCCTAATGACTTTCTTTGTTCTTCACCGTATTGATTCGTTACCCCTATTATAATTGTTATTGTTTTTCTTGCTTGTACTTGTTTCTCCAGAAAAAGAGTTAAAGTCGACGATATTCGGATTGTTTCTTTGAGCAAGAAAAGAAAACATTGTTGTTTTCCTTCTTGTAATACTGCTGCCGTTAAGCTTTACATGGCATTCCACATAGTCATCGTCATCTCAGCGTCGTCGTCGTCGTCGTGATGTACATAAATTCATTTTCCTTGTAGATTTTAACAATGCACACAATGATCCTTTTTTACAGAGACGTTGAACAAAAAGATATTATCCTTCCTCTCCGTCAGTGAGCTCAGAGCTCTGCCTTCATCATCATCATCATCACCACCACCAGGCCTTGGAATCCAGCCTCCAGGCAACAGTGTAAATAGAAAGGCAGAGGGAAGGGAAAAAAATATGTACATGCCTTCAGGGCCTCTTATTTCTTACTCTTCATCTTCGTCTCTCGGTTATTGTTGGTTTTTCTTCTTCATCTCTGCCTCGCAGTCATTTTACACGGACATAAAAACGTTACTTGTAAAAATTACCTGTATGTATTTGTGCTTGACTTTTTCTTGTCGTCATTGTCTACATGCGTAATTTTCCTATGCGTGTACCACAATCACCATGAAACCAATTGAAAAAGTGAAAAAATAGCTCAGTGTGTGTGGAAATCTTTATAAAATGGATTTCCTGTGTGCTCATTTGTTTCTCTATTTGAACAAGAAGCTCTTGTCATCGTCGTCACCATTTTCTTGTCCGAATCTTTGGTCTTCCATCTTCTCCGTATTTTATGCCTTGTAATAATAGCACATTAAAGAGAATGTCAGAAGGCTCTAGACGGACATTGAAGACGACTGACTAGGAATACAAGATCAAAGATCTTTTTACATTTTTTATTCCTCAAAACGAAAGAAAGTGACGGAGACTATGGTCTGACCATTTTTCCTGAAAGTTGCTCACTCCCCCACACTATCGTAATGAGATACACAGAATACCACACAGAAACACACAAAATCTCTTCTTTTGATACTTATTTCACACAAACTCATCATCATCATCATGATCACCGTCTTTTAGTCTGTGATGATGTCAGAAAAGTGACTCGAGTATAGAGAATCCCACAGTTTTTGGTCGACATTGAACTTGGAAAAAATGCTACCAGTTCTTATTATTTTTCTCATGGTCTTGACAGATAACTAGACAGATTTGAAAAAATATTACCATTTTTTGCTCGCATACAACATACATACTTTAGTACGCACATGTACATTTGCTCATAAAACCATCCTTCCTCCTTACCTAAAAGCTATTTACGCGGAGAGGAAGCTGGATAAAAAATGTTTCTCGGCTTGGTTTATTTTCTGGAGCTGCTAATGAAATGTTTATAATTATTTTATTTTTACCTTTTGAAATCCATTTTCACTTCACTGCACCAGCACCACCATACCAGTACGTCATCATGCATTGGTGCCCATGGTACATAACTCACATTCCACATCAAACTGTTTATACCCTTTGGCTCATTCTTTCTCTCTTTTCCGTTCCACAACTCTTTCCTCTTCTTCCTCCTCAATTTTATGTTTTACAGTTTTAAAATAACTAACTCTCATGCTGCTCACTTAAAATGGAGGTGGTGGTGAGTACGGGAGACTTTATCATGGCAAGCAAGAAACCAGTCAAGTGGAGGAATTTTAAGTGGTGGGGCCAGCAAGTATGCTAATGGTACATACAACGTGGTTCAAACAAACCCAAGAAAGCATTTAAAATGCACATCTCTTTTCTTCTAGTTGGGCAAACTAACTCACCACCGTAAAAACATCCTCTATTTTTATTACTTTGCATGTTGTAGTCTTCATGTTTAACTGAAAAACTGAGCATACCTACATTTTTAGTTTCATCTCTTATCTACAGTCACAGTCTCGCAGTGACTTAAGCAACTGGTATTTAACTCAACTCTTTCGAGAACCATACATGCCTTCATGGTATCGGCTTTTGTTCTGCTGTGGTGGCTTATGATGATTACCTGCTGTGCCAAGTATGCATGATGCTGATATCAAATGTTTGCTGTTAATGTTGGTGGTGTGGTGGTGCTGGTCAACAGTTCTTCTGGTCAGAACGAAGAAATAGCCAGTGGCCATATCACAACCGGGTGGAGATGACGATGAATTTATCGTAATAATAATAATAAGCGGTTTTTAATAACATAAATTTACCTGCCTGCACTTTGATGAAAATGTCTCTATAAGACATGCATCCCATGAGATTCGAAACGTAACAACGGTTCTGAAAACGTCATGCTTCTGAAAATGATGGTAAATTAAAGTGGATACTGGTAGTCGCAGCGCATGCTGAACAAACCGACTCGTACATAATCCAAATCCTTCCTGACTAATATTAGACATCACTGTATAAAAGGTAGCATAGTTAATAATCCGGTGCTTTAATTGTAATCTCCATCCACCTCATCAAGGATAATGTCGTCTACAGAGGAGTGCATGACTATTTTAGGAAATAAATTGTCTCACCAGCATAATGAAACCAACAAGCTGTAAAGATAGACTAACACGAACCACAGTGATAATGACGAATGTTACAAATTACAGTGCATGCGAGCATCATAGTATGTAGTAGTAATTGTAATGATCATCATTATCATTATAATATCGTTCATGTAAGCATTATAAATTGGCTGCTGATGATGATGATTTGGACAAGGCGATTACTCTGTTCAATTCAATTGATGCCCTCTTCTCTCCTTGCAAGTCTGAGAGTGAAAAAAAATGATTGGGAGGATGGACGATCAATATGAATTCCTTTCAAGCTTATTTGTATTCATTATTACGGGGAGATCATCCTCGTACCTGCCATTATATCCTTATCATTCGTCTGATTATATTATTATTACCATTATAGCAATTCAATACACCTTAAACCTATGATTTTCTCTACTCTCTCTAATGTGCATTATTACTCTCTGCACTGCAGGTTTAAGTGGACAGAGAAAATAGGCATGAAAAGATGGTGGTTCACTAGCAATATTACTATTAATTTATTTATTTAGAATAGAGGTCCTTATTTGTGAGCATTATCGTAAAAACAGGCAGAGAGGGCACCATAAACTGTCTTCTTTATTATTCGAGCAGACGGATCGGATGATCATGCTCACTCTCTGCACTGTGATCAGCAGAGTTCATCTCTTGATCATTATTACAATCAGAACTCAGGCAAAAACACATCACAACAATCAAGCATCATACTTGCAATGAAACAAAAAAAACCTGCATAAAACTGTTTATTGTCGAGGCGACTGTAGAATTTTTGCATATAAATTGTACAAGAAACAAAATTACTCTCTGGCATGGCATGACATGCAAAAAAACTGATCATAATCGTAATCATGGTGATCATGAACAAGGATTTATTCTTTTCTTATTTATCATGAAAGCAATTCCCAGTTTTAAAAAGATGCTTTTCTGAACTGCAAAAAGGCGCTATTCATTCAGGCTTTTTGGTGGTGAGTTGATTAAATGTTTTTTGTACTTAAAGTGGAAAGCTGAAACACAGTCATTTCATTCTATCTGTAGAGATATTATGTATGTAGACTTGCATTGTTCATTGCCTGCGTTTAATAATTATCATGATTATAGTTATAATCATTCTGATGATGACGATGAGTTCTGTTGCATAACAGAAACAGCAAGTGTTCGCTTTATATCAAGCAAATAGTGCGGATGACCAGAAAAACAACATCTAACTCGAAAGAATGTCGTTGTCTTTGACTCAAAATGCAGTTGAGAATGCAACAAGAAAGGGACCACCACGAAGTATATAAATTGATATGTTTTATAATAATAAAACGCATAAAAATATTAGATAAGTTGATGAAAATACGGCAATGAAACGATAAAAATGCACTATAACGTAATGGTAAAAAACATATTATTTATGTTGCTATATACTATGTATGTGCCCTATGGTAACAACAACTTTTTTCGCTGTTTGTACGATAAAAAACTGATTCATCATCTTTGTTAAAGATTACACCTCTGCTCTTGGGATAAAGTTTGGATGTATTGAAAAGAATCAGTCGTTTTATTATTATAATTTTCCATAATGGAAAGGATTACGTAATTGAGCACGGATTCAAGCGGAGAACCTGAAGAAATAACGACAGGAAAGGAAAAGAGTCATAAAGTCAACTTAAGAGCGCAAAAGTGTTAAGCTTAAGTAGTAAAGTGGTTATTTTTCAATAGATGATTTATTGCTCCGGACACGGAGAATCATGGTAAAGACCTCTCTCAGCTTTTAGAATCCCGTGTAGTAAGTAGTACCTACATTTTTCTGAGTAAACAGCACCCTTTTTTCTATTCTTGAAAAATAAGAATCTTTTAAGTGTACCTAAAATACTGTTAGTAGTGGGTATAATATTTACCTCTACGAAATCTCTTCTCAGGATGACCTTTTTTATTATTTTTTGGTTTCGACGTTTACATTGTTAGTTGGCTAAGAAGGAAGTTGATTGTTTTGATGGTATGATTCACAACGATTTCTTCTAATCTGCTATGTATTTTGTCGCAATTGCTGACTTTACAGTGTTTGTCGAGGAACATGAAAAGAATAGAAAGGAAATAGGAAATTTGTCAAAGTTTGAACGAGAACCTTTCTATTTGACCAAGCAAGGAAAGAGCATAAAAGCAATAAACACATGGTCATAAAAAATTGCACAACTTAAAATACTTTGGAGACAGCTACAAATTGACATTGTCGTTACACACTCATATGCATAATTGTGAGCTGTCATTTCAAGCGGTGAGTTGAGCCTATAAAAGCAGCTATAACAATTGACAAGGCTAACATACATAATAACTTCTTTTTTTATTGTTGAACACTGTCATCATCGTCATCATCTCGCTCTAGAGTAAAATGCTAATGGTTAGATATTGTAGGGAGATAATGCGATGGAGTAAAGTAACAAGGCTCTTTAAAAAAGCAAACAACACATAAGGGCAAATTTGGCAGAATGATTGGTGTAGGTTGTGTTGTTGTCTAACCGTAAAAAATTACATGGAAACGAGCTCTCTTACGATTAGTAACTCGACGTGTGTGTCGCCGTCATAAAATTGGCCACTTTAAATCATCAAAAGGCATAATAACATGCGCAAATAAGAATCAAATAAACTGGTTTAGATTGAAATCACAAAACAATAAATTGCACTAACATCTCTATTTTCAAAAAAGATTTTCAGATTTAAAAATTACAGCAATTAAAAGTAATTTTTTTATTTCTTCTTTTGCAGCTGAGGGAACACTCGATGACATTTCCAAAACTTGTCTTCCCTATCATCACCGCCTTCATGGGGACTGTGACCCTGAGGAGCTCCTTGTGAAAACGACAACCAATCTCTTGGCAAAACAGAGTCGACCCCGGTTTCTTATCCAGTTGTACGACAATGCTGGAAACCATCATCCCATCTTCCCTCCTCGCTCTCCCATCCTCACATCCAGACGCTCTCTGGAACGTCAAATCTCGGTGGATAGTCGAAGGGTAAGCCAACTATTTTTGGCTCTTGTCATTTATTTCTGTGTGTGTGTGTGTCTGTGCGAGTCTCCCTCTTCACCAATTCACCACACCACTATCTCAATTCTAAACACAAGTCACTTGTAAAGATAGATGAGGTGAACAGACGGTAAGGAAAAATGTAAACCATTTTATGAAGAAGGCGAGAAGATGTGGTGTTTATGAACTTGAAAATGAAGTCAAAGAAAAAAAAGGAGAAAACTGTTCTGAAAATAAAAGATAAAAAGAATCTCTCTTCTTTTATTATTTTGCTTAGCCAAAACATTCAACTAGAGCTCAAGTAGAAACCAATACGGTTCGCTTTTACAGATAACGCAGCCGTTTTTATGAGGGAAACTGATCATCTTTCCTTCACGCCACTTCTATATTATGGTCGTGCTGTACAATATGTGCATTATATAGTTTTTTTCCTCTTGTCTGATCCCATTTTGCGGTTTTTTCCTCTCCTCCGTCGTAATGTTTCCTTAGGGAGCGTCAGTTTGTTAAAAGTTTATTATTACCTTAGCCATGATGATGACTTTTTTGGTGGTGCTGCTTGAAGAACCTAAGTAGGGTGGGGTGTGGGGTTTTTAATTTTTTCGGCGATGATGATAAAAGAAGAGAGATAAAGATAGATGAATGCTCGCACAGATGAACTAACACGGAGACAGAAATATAGCATCATGGGCAACGATGCCACTATACCATATTATTACCAATATATTTGAATTAGGCGTTAGAACCGTTTCAGGAAAACTTATTAGGAGAATATTATATTATTATTATATACTTGAAGGGGATTACGCAAATGAGATAAGGTAGGGTCTCGCACAAAGAATGCGCTATCTTGGAAATGGGGTTTTAAAACTTGGGTTATTATTAAAATGTCATGTAATGGATAAACGACTGTAATGGTCTGTGCCTTGAACCATAACACCATAAAGTCTTCATCGTTAACATTCTCCATGGAAGAAAAACGTATGGCAAAATTGGTAATCATTAAAAGAGTAATTTATATGTTTTCCCTCTCTCTTATAGCCGGCAAGTTTTGCTGCCCTTCGGGACTGGAAGCTGGATGACTATCTTGACGAAAAGATAGCAACAATGGATCGGAAGAAGCAGTCAGCGGAACAGTTGAATCGCGCTTTAGCCTCACCGTTTCCAAGTCAAGTGGTGCAAGTGAATGTGACCGGTGCTGTTTTTGATAGGATGAAGGCAAACAGGCGCTCTCTGGTTGTGCACACGAAGAAAATCCGGAGAAACAAGAGAAGGAACACGATTTGTGGCTCTATGCCAAACAAAGAGTAAGAAAACATAAAACAAGTTGTGCATAATGATATGATACTCTATAGAGCCTCTGGCCACGGAGGAACAGGTGCATTTATCGTTCTACAAGCTAATCAGACTAATTGCCACATTCCTTTCTAATGTTGCCGATGTTGTTTTTGTAGGTGTGGAATACAAACGAGCTTCACGTCAGTAGCCTCACCAGGAGGAACTGATGAGGATGGCAGTCGTGGTAGCAGCAGTTGCACTGGTGCTGAGAAGAGAAGCGACGAAAACTCATCTCGGCATCATCACCATCACAGCAAGAAGTACGGAATTGACTCTGGACACTGGAGTAGTAGCTGCACAAGTTCTGCTCAGGATGGGGTGGGTGTTGTTGGTGGCGGAGTTGGAATGGGCACCACAAGCACTTGCTCGGCGCCATCCCCTTGGGACCCAAACTCCTTGTCTACGTCATCTGACTTCCTTTTTGACGATGAAGACCGGTGCTTGACTCCCCAACTCGAGAATTTTACAGATGGTCTGGTCTCGGACTCTGACTCTGTGGACACGGATGGCTACTTCACCTCGTTTAGAAGCGATTGTGGCTTTCCCCGAATGAAGAAATCCGGTTCCAACAAGGACTTGGAAAATCTCATTGCGAAGGATCAGGACATTGGTAGTTTGGCTTCATCTGCAGGAATCTTTACAGACTCCGCGGCAGAGTCAGGAAATGCTGATGGGTCAGATGCTGGAATGAATGAGAAGAACAACAGATCTAATTGTTTCACCAACTCCAATCAAAGCAGTGCTAACAATACCGTTGTGGCGGGACCATTATCTTCAACAATGAGTAGTAGCCAAAAAATGGCAACAGCAATGGCAGAGAATGAATATGAACTGTTCGGGAAGGGGAGCACTAGCACAACAGCCAGCTCTTGTGGAACAGTGGTAATGAGAAGCAAGCCGGAGCCACCGCAAAGAACAAGCTCAACCACAGTAGTGCCACCAATTCTACCAGGAACTGAACAGACCAAAGGTCAAATTTGCGGAAGTAGCTGTGGAAATGTAAGTCTTTCTTATCAGTCATCACTCCTAATTAAGCCTTAAATATTCTTTTCGTTTAAAAACAATATATTTATTCAACTTGTATTGTTATTTGTTTGGCACAGGAGGACGTGACATTGGAAGAGCGAGTTAAGAGGAAATCATTGATAGAACGAGTGCCCTCCATGGTAGTGGTGACACCGTCACCATCATGCTCATCGGAAAGTCCTCCACCCCTCAAAGATCCTGGTGCCGTGCTTCATTTGGCAGATGACGGAAATTTGTCAACGGGTGCGGAGGACTCTGAGCATGATAGTGGTCGGTTAACTCCAAAGGCAGATGATTTGTTTACTACCAACGAAAGCGAGTGTGGTACTCTAAGCGACACAGACTCCGATCGGCGGACTGAAGTAAGACTGAGTGACATTGCAATGAAGAAACGAAGCACTAGTAGTACAAGCAGCACAGGAACAGCAAGTACTAGTAACAGTACGTTGACATTAACAAGCTGTGCTATAAGTGCCAATAGTGGAGGAGGAAGTGGAGGTGGTAGTCTACCTCAACCTGATGTAATTCCAGCGGAAGCTGTTGTTCAACAGTTGCAAATAATTCGCACAGCCAAGGCAACACCCAGACTGGATACGAACAAGGAATACTACTCGCTCGACACGGTTCTCTTGGGCTCTTTTGAAGAAGAGCTTCAGCATCACAAGAAGAGCCAAGGCGAGCAAATGAGTAGAAGCAACAGCCAGGAAACTAGCGCAGTTGTGAAAAAGTCCAAAGATGTCAGCTCCCCTCCACCTTCCTCCACTCAGTTGATGACAAATGGTACTGCTAATGATAACGGAGTAGCCACTTCCGGAAAAATACGAGGCGCTCGAGTTGTGCTGGATGCTAACGGAGAGATTATCTTTTCATCCGAGACGCTCAGACGAAAACGAAAACAAAAGGTTAGCTTTGACCCCGGTTCTGCAGTGAAATCACCCGACTACGATACCAACAGCACCTACTCCCGTGTCCGGGAGTCTGTTTATGACCGCATTAGGAAAGATACTGGGGACCAGGAAAAGTTGTACGAGTGTATTGAAGAAATACGGCGGCACAACTTGAAACCACGAGATCCTTTCTTGGAAGCTCAGCAATTGAAACTAGAGAAAAACGGAAGAAACCTTCAAATGATGAGTGGATCCTCCGAAAGAAGTGGCTCCTCCGCCTCAGTGTCTTCCTCCGTCTCATCCTCTCCTTCAAAGTCTTGCTCTTCCACTCCTGATCACCACAACTCCAGTGGAGGTTTACTCGAAACAGATTTGGACTCTGCGATCCCTCCGGTAATGCCGGACTTAAAAAATCTGCCGAAAATCAAAGACCGCTTGAAACGTAATGAAAGCTATCGAATAGCCAACACGGATGACATTCCAAATGGCACTTCATCCACGGCTTCATCTTCTTCGACAACACCTACACCTCCAATCTCCGGCGTTTCAAATGGCGCTGGAGTGAAAGGAGCTTCAAACCAAAGTCGATCTCCATTATCTCCTCTTCATCTCAACAGAAATGGATTATCCTCCCTCGCAAAGCGAATGTCATTGACGAGTCCATCTCGCCACCCGCCGTCTTCCAACCGGATGTCATCCCCGACTCCTTTGCATCTCAACAAAAAGCGGGATATTCCAGAAGAGGATCCCAACTTTATACAACAAATCTTTACCATGAATACTGCCGCCAATAACCAACTCAACAATCATGTTACCGGTAATCATAACAGCAGCCCCCAAAATGGCGTTATTTCCCACAATCATCACAATAGTCACAGTCTGTTAAAAAGCCCGTTGGACAGCAGATCATCCTCACCATCCTCAAGAATCACTCTGTCGAAATTCACGTTATCAGCGGAAGACAGACCGTCTTTCCTCCGACGAGGTAAACTATTCTACACAGATATCTGGTAGAATCATTTTAAAGATAAAAAGCACATACAACATACATACTTCCTTTTTGTAGCAACATACTTTTAAAAATTTCTCCTACCCTCCTTCTGAATCAATCTGTTACCAAATAATATGACTATCGTCAAAATCATACTCATCCACCAGCCTTTCTGTGTTTTAACAAAAATACTAATCCAGGTTTTCAAATATATTAACAAATGTTTCAGTATTCTAATTTTCAAAGTTTCTCATCACCTTCAACAACCGTAAGTTTTCTTCTCCTTCCCTCGAATCTGTCATACCTTTAGTTCATGTGACATGAGACTGTATATATGAGACTGACTACGTGCCAATTCCATAATATTGTCTGATGGCAATCTCAAATAAGTTTGTCAGTTTTTCATTATGACGCTTGCATGAATACGCTTTTGGTTTATTGGGAAATACGTTACGTCAACAACGCCTATTTTTTATTGTTTCACTTTTGAAACATGTTTTGCATCTCGTTTTGCAGTCTGTCTTTTGAAACTGTGCAAGAATGAATCTTTTTATTTCTATTCCTGCTGCTCTGCATGTCTATGATTTAATTCTTTTTGTTCAAAAGGCTGGATGCGACTTTGCATGTTTGTTCCACTTGATTTTTCTAATGCGTGTTTTCATTCGCTTTTTAACTTTAAATTAATGTTGAAGCTTTACATAGTTATTGAATAAGAAGAATTAATTATTCCAATTACAAATAAGGTCATCAGTGACAATAATTATACATTATACCATTTAGTTATCTATGCAGAAATAGGATTGTTCTAATAAAAGAAATGAGATGACTTGGGGTTGCATTTAATTAGCAGCCCTCGACTGAAATTAAGTATCAAATTGTTATTTAAATCTTACAATCGCAGATTCGATTTAGCAACGGTTGACATAGCACGAAAAAGTTTTTTCTGACGAGTCATCCATTTCATGTTAGGAAATCACGACAAAGATGACATTCAGATTCGAAAGAGCTGATTGTAATGAAAGTAATTGTGTTAGATTATATTTTTTGCTGAAACAGAAAGTAGCATTTTTGTGATTTGAATAGTTTGTAAGTTTTAAAAGTAAAAATTGAAACGATGACAATGAAATGAACAGCTTTATTTGAACTGAATTGTGACTTTGGTCTCTGAGATCTCGGCTCATTAATTGTAGGTTATGCTTATGTACATTGAAAATATATCGAAAAGATGACAATCACTCTACTGTGCTATAAAGATGCTACGAAAAACAAAAACGATTTCAATTTAAACGTTTCTAAATCATTTATCTATAAGCTGGTTCTAATGTAACCGTACATAATACTACGGATGGATAAGGCAAACTTGTCATTATTTCAGTGTAATTGAATGTATGATATTTTTTTAGTTTTCAACAAAGTTTACATAGAACTATTCTCATAACCATAAATTGAAATGAACTACAGATAAGCGGTTATACAAAAAGACATTTTAAATTATCTATTTCAATTAGTTTACACTTTTCCAAGAATCTTCCTTATCCAAACATCAGGAGTTCACTTCCGTTAGCTAGTTGTGTATAATTATCAAGTATCCACATAGCAAAATGTAAAATTTAGTTGTAATTTGTAAAAAGTGAGATGTACCAAATGTATTTACTGAGTATCATCTCATCTTAGAATAAACCTGGGTCTAAATTAGCTTTTGAAGCAATTGCCATTTGTCGGAAGGGTACGGGTATTGTATTTTGTACAGATTCGTTATAAATATAATTTGGCTGGTGTGAATATTATAATAATGCAATTTTTGTTTTATTTCTTTTGTATTATATTTGTGTTCATAGAATATGACATGGGTTGAACTACTTCATTACCACTACTAATATAATTATGTTACAGGCTTCTTCCTCTTCTGAGTCTATCTGTAACAATAAACATGCAGTTGCAGTAGTACTTGTAATAATGTTGTGCACACAGTTTTGTTGTTCTTGATTACTTTTGAGTGTTCTTTGTTTGCACGCCAGATCAGCAATGTAATTAACTTCTTTCCATGTTTATGCTTTCCCAAACGAAACCATCACGAAATATGTACGTACACTAAACCTAGCACCTACCATAATATCTGCCTTGCATTCTACACCATCAACCACGGAGTGCAAATTTTTTTCTATTTTTCTTGATCCTTTTTGCACTGACCTTTGCCCGTCTAGCTTTGCCGTCATTTATTACTCCGTAAAATGATATGTGGATCTGAAATGTTTCACTGCACATTTATAAAGAACTTGATTAAATATCCATGATATTTTGTTTTGCTTTCTTTGTTTGCCTTTATTGTTTGTAGAACTGTAATGAGTAAGCAACAAGAAAGCAATGCATTTTAGGCTTTCAGAAAACAGAGGCCATTTTTGCTTCAAAATTTACATCGCATAATTACATCTTACGGAACTTTGATTTTCTTGCGATTTCTGTTCACACAATAGCGAGGCCGTACCACACCATTGTGTACATTTCAACATTAAACAATCATTTTTACTCTTTCTGTCTTAACTATCATGTCATGATTTTATCGGTCTCATTTATTATGTCTCTTGTCATTCCTGTGTTTCCTTTCTTACCTTACCCCTTTATCACTACAGTCACCAATTTAACTGCCAAGAGCACAGAATCATATAATATGATAGCATGCATTTTTTTAAAAAAATGAGCAACGTCATGAGCTCTCTTTCTTTTGTCTTCTCTTTCTCACTACTTATTTAGATTCACCCCCAACAATGGACGAGATAGCCAAGGAGATTTATCGCTTCCGAAAAAAGTTTAATATTCAACCAAACGCAGCAACGACGACACTCACTCGCAATGGATCTTCTAGTACGCCAACTTCATCATCCCCACCCTCAGTTCCTGTAGGAGGCTCAGTTTATGGTGGCAGTTTACGGCGTGTTCCTCCTCCGCCAACTTGCACAACTCCACTTGGGCGACCACCTCCCAGATCGAGCTCAAGCTCTGGTCAATATACCGTCTCCTCAACTACCCCGCAACCAACGATACCACGCTCTTCAACCAGCCCCACGATTGTCAAGTCAACGATACCAGAAGGATTTCCCAAGTTGAGTGTGGAACCAGTCTGCTCACCATTGTCAACGTCGACACCTGTTAGGTTCAGATCTTCTATTGCTACAGCTAATCCAGCAAGCCCTATTCCACGAGAGCCTCCAATAATTTCAGCGACTCCATCTAACTACTACCCACCTCCCACTTACGGTTGGACTACGTCACCACCAAAATTCTCAACACCACTTAGCAAAGTGCCCAGCAACAGCACTACACCTACGTCAACCCTTGAACGAAACAAAAACCCTGCTACACCTCCTGTCCCGCCAACTCGTGTCTTTGGATCATCCACATTAAATCGCAAAATATTTCCTTTGTCAGCGACAATGAGGCCTACCAGTATGGCATTCAATACACAATCCACACCCACAAATAGTGTTCACACCTATAACAATAACCAGTACCATAGTGCCACAACAGCCCCACTCCCAGGATATCAGAGAAGTCACCCTCTATCCACGCCCACGTCTTCTCCAACCCTTGGTCCTGGTAACAATAATATTAATAGCCACAGTAATTACAACAAGTCCATTAGTCTGCTTCCTTCACTTCCATTTCGACGGAACTCGGTTGCATTCGCTGAGACATCTTCCTATTCCCCCGGCATGAAGCCGAGAACTTCCATTGGGGAGTTTAAGAAACTTCTTCTCGCAACGCAAAAGAAACGAAGCTCCATTTCAGCTGTGGAAGTATTGAAGCCAAAGGGTTTAGAAACGACACTGTAGAAAAACAATGTTTCTTCTCCACTGATTAACTTTCCTTGCATATGTGCCACAACTTGACAGAAATAATTAAGCCACTTCGCTACATAAGGTTTCTTCTTCTGTTTCTTTGTTACTAAGCCAAATCGTGAAAAATGAACTTGTACCAAGAAGAAACACAGTATAAAACTACCTGCATTTATTAACAAGAGAGTACTTATATTATCGTATAATTTGAAAAAAATACTGAATACTAACTGTTATATTGCTAGTAATATATAAAATGTATACCTAATCTAACCATACTTCATGAAAGACAAAACATGAAAATAAAATGCCTTGCATAAAAAACACTATGCATTATTCACCCTTCAAAATTTTTCAGTGCTTATCATCTTGTCGTAGAAATAAGGTACTAAAGATGTAGTTTCTACTTAATACCAAAATTTGTTAAAGATTTAGTTGTTAGATTTTATAATTGCTAGTTAAATCCAGTTATTATTATAGTCTTACACAACATTATATTACATTACCTAATTACCAATGTATGAAATGAAATGATCGTATTTATATTTGTATATAATAAAAGTTTCTAAACTTTTTCAAATTTATTTTAAAGCATATCGCGCATGATCAGTATCTTCAGTCGTAAAGTAGCATTTATTCCATTAAATTATGAATACTACACTTTCATGTTTTTAAATCGGAAACAAATTGAGTTAAACTAAAAATTATTGAAGAAATACTTATAGAATCATATGATTAAAAGACTTAATCAGAATTCATCATTAAAATTCATTCATGTCGATAACATTCAATCTATTCAAATACTTTAGGCTGGCTGATGTTCTTTCTTACTACAATAGTGGAGTTCTTACGTAAACAACTTTATTTTTTCCATATCTTCAATCAATACATCCATACATATACGTGAATATATGTACGAAGTACGCACGCATTGCTGGAATTTTTAAATTTCAATTTAAGGCAACGAGAATCCAGAATAATCTAAAACCCATGATATTTATGTTGGCGTCATGACAGGGTAATATATCTACGTATACCACTTTAGTTTTACTTTATTTTCACATATTACGGAATTATATAGCATCTATATCTATAGATCCATACTTATCATACTATAAGTGGTAAAGAAAAGTCATAGTAGTGGTACAAAAAACATTTCTGCATTCAATTGAAACTAAAAACAATATTCAACAGTATTCCTGACAAATTTCCATCCAATGTAAAGTGCAAGTGAAACAAGGGAAAGGATCTCCAAGAGACAACAAAAAGAATGGATTATCTTTTCAATTATTTTTTAAAACCAAACATTTAGCTTACCTTTACAAACTTTAAAATCCACAGTGTAGTACCACACAACCTTTTATTCATTGCGCACGGTGAAAGGATAATCCATTCATTACTCCTTAATCCGCTTGAATAAGGTAAGTCCTTTGTGCTGCGCATCTTTCTATCACTTTTACTAGACTATATTAAACTACCATATATGAAATTTATTTCCTGCCCAAACAAAGTCGTTGTATTTACCAATATATATTGCTGCAAACATTGTTATAACACTGAAAATTTCCAATACCTTTAAATATTTCAATATCTAGATGGGAGAAATTAGAAAGTCATAATAATCTAATGTAAAGCATTGGTGTCTTCCGTCTTACAATAAAAATGTATACTATCATAAATGTACTAAACTTGAAAAAAAACTTGAAATCATACCTACTTTCATGCCATATTTTTTGTCATAAACGATGCTACCATATTGATAATATTATTATTTTTTAAACGGAATTCCATACTTCATTACGGGAGCCTGATTTTATTTCAGATACGTACAGACTTTGAGCTTTCTTTAATTATGCAATTATGAGCAATTGGCATTTCATTATTATTAGCAGTAGTAGCACCTTTGTAATGTCTGCATGAAACTTATGAAGCAGTACAGAAAACTCAAATCAGATACACACTTGACGCTTCATAATACGTTTCCTCGTATATTTCAAAACAAGCAATAATCACCTTCTTCATCCTACCAGGTATATACTTTCTCCCAAAATTTATTAGTTAAAGTAAAAAGATCATCTTGTCATTGTCTAATATCTTCACCCTGCTAGAGTAAAATGCTCCAGTTGTTATATCTGTCATATGATTAGGTATTAATATTTTAACTATTCATTTAAAAAATAGTAACTTTCGGCAATGACAAGTTAAAAAGCATATCCATCGTATTACTGACAAATGTTAGTACCTCAAATAATGAAGAGTAAAAATTGTAAAATAATAAGCATTGCTTTTCATTCGTGGCGCAAGAGAACGTGTGAGCGAGAACCTGCCGGCAACCACAAACGATAATCCCTTAATCCTAATCCCTTTCCTTTTGCCTTATATAGTGAAAGGTATTGTCGCCACTAGGCACTTTTCTTTATGTATTTAAGAGAAAATAAATGAAAGCAACTATTAACCATACTGTTTCATTATTCTAACTGCTATCACCAACCACATATATACATTACACTATCCATAAATTTACATACCCTCATTTACTACCGAAAGCAAGGAACAATGGCCAAGTACCTGAATCCTTTTCTACCTGCATTCATTTACC
>JAQIXW010000676.1:0-26283 GCA_034700685.1 Willowsia buskii
GGATACTTCAGATAGAAATATCTTACATTATGCTTGATTGCATAAGCAACCAATTGTACATTGTTGGATAAAACTGTAATGCGAGCTTATGAAAACAATTATCTATCCATCCGTTTCATGGAGAACGTAAAGACAGACAACAAAACGAAACCCACAAATAATCTTTTGCTTCCTCTTTGGAAAATTCCTGATACAATCAATGCTAGGTGCCTTGGTTAATAAATGTTTGTTAATGCTATTACCACAAGAAAACAAATATAGGAGTAAAAAGAAAAGATTTACCATAATTTCAAACATATTTCTAGCTTAAAACGACACATACATTTAGTCAATCGGGCTTAATAAAAGCACACTTTAATTAACGGATGAAATATTTGGGCGATTAAAATTATCAGCAACTTATTTAATTTGCTATTTAATTATAAGCTGCAATGCTGCATTATTTTATTATATTTAGAAACAATTGAGAAACAATTGGTTGTCGGAAAAGCTTTCATTGATTTGAATTTTTTTATTACTTACATAAAAGACCCGACAACTATTTTCAGAGCATGAAAAAATACAGAAAAAGCAATACGGACAATTAAATATTGCGGCGACAATTTTTTCATTATCATGAATCATGACATGATCTGTATATTGTTCAACAGTTCAACAGCTATGTAGCTACAATATGAGCGTTGTCTCCAACACTTTAATATCGTCGCAAGTTGTAAGTACGGTTATTTCACACATTGACAAATGCAATGGCTTTCATGAAATCATACATGTAGTGCGTAGCGTACATGGATTATCATTACGGATTATCACAGATCGCCCTGGTGTGGTGCATATGAAAATAAGTAGGGCATTTATTTAGGCACTTACAACACAACACATTATTCTGTACTATACTGAGAAAAATCCTTCCCGTTTGGTATCATTGTCGATATCCTCATCATCTCACTCACGGTACATTTGTCCCTGTTCCTTATCCATCGGTAATGGTAGATTTAACGTGTTTACATTATAACGAGCTATCTTTACCAGCAGCACCACCAAATAAAGACTCATATTTTTATGATTTTTGGTCGCAGCAGCAGAAGTTACTTCTCTTGCGCTATGTCATAGTCATGTCCCAAAACTAGGTTTTATTATTGTTAATATGTTCTCTGCATTTTACATTATGATATTGACGGTGTGCTCTTTGTTGGGTATGGGTAAATGCAAAAAGAACAGGGATCATCTCTCTCCGTATAGCATCGTATTGCTTGTCATCTAAACATGTACAAACGGTTCTCTCTGAAATGAAGAGCTGACTGTGACTATTATAATATGAGCTGAGCTGAGCTGTAAAAATTACTTTCTACAGATCTCCAGTCAGTAGAAACACGAGGTTCGTTGAGAAAACAACACTCAACACTCCGCTGGGAGTCTATCGTTGAGGTAGATTTTACCGTGTTGTTTGTTACCGTTTTCTCTTAAAAACTCGCTTCACAAGTTGTCTTGGATTGACCCGATTATATTGAGATATATTCTTTATAACGAAATTCCAGCTTTATCTGCAAGGTGATAACCAGAGAGTTTTTGTGTGGTTTTGCGATTACCAAATTATCAATGCAATTTAAGTGTATAAAACCGTTAACAAAAAAGAAACAACTGATGTTTTCTACAAATGACAGTAGTGGAAGAAAGTACCGTTTGTTTGCAAGATTTTCAATAAGAGTGCCTTACTCTTTAAGTATACAATTAGAGGTAACTTCTACTCTACATAATATAATAAGTTTTTATCTGTCCTTACGTTCTACTAAAAAATTAGGTTGACCACACACACATCTGTTCGGTCTCAATAGGCAAATAAATGGTAGTTTTGGGACTTAAGGGGTAATATCTTGTTCAATGAAGAAGAACGCTCAATCTATATTTAGAAAGATGTCATTTGTGTTTTTCTGTAAAATGCTGGGTTTATTAGCACGTATTTTAAAACTACTAGCTGCTTATAAAACCGTTGGTACATAAACATTCTCAGTTAATTACAATCATGTTTTCTGGCATTGCAGATCGCTTCATATTTTAAATTACCTTAAAAAGTACTGATTTATTTCCAGTTTAAACTAATAGGTAGGATTTCAACAGAACATTACACGATGCTCTAATTTTCCTTGAAGCCTTTAATCTAGATGAATCCTTGAAAATAATACCAAAGATGATTTACTTCTTACTTCTTCTACAGTTTTATAGCAATGTATATAATTCAAAAGTGCACATTTCTTTGTGCTACAATAGTGAGTAACTTTTTTAAATGGGTCGTCACAACATACATTTTTAATTCAGCTTCCCTTCAAGTGATTAGTCATCAATTTTGAATCATCAGTTATTTAACTGCATAGCCCAGTGTATTCTACCAATCTTTTTAATTCATTCTTCTTATTTATACTATACTGAATACCAATTATTTAATTAAATGTAAGAAACAATACAAGAAATTATAAATCATAAAACTCAATAATTTTGTACAGAGGTACAACCATTCAGCGTGCACAGTAGCTTTAACTGGTATATAGTATTGTGTTGTGAGACGTTGACATTGCAACGAGAGTAAAACTGAAATGCATAGCTGTAGGCTGTACCCTGTAGGCTTGTTAGGTACACACTTCACTTGCATTTCAATATTTTCAATGCTGAGTAGTCCCAAAGTGCATAGATCTTCCCTTTTTGCCTTCCTTCGACCCCTTCCTTCCCTTTCGCTAGGTACTACTTCCCTAAATAAAGTCAGCAGCTCTTTTGCCTTGTCCAAATTCAAGAGTCGAATTCGTTATCATAGAAAAAATACATAAGTCATAAGTAAGTTTTGACTTGACGGAATTTGTGTGCTCTATGATTTTAAAGGATTGGAATTGGATTATCACCTGAAAATAATTCTTAATTACCATTACCAGAACCAGACTAAAAATAGAATGGAAAAGTAAGCTAGTAGATTGTTGTAAAAGTTTGTGTCTTTGTTTGCTTTACATGCGGTAAATGTAATCTTGTGCCAGTTGTGCGCCTCTCTTGTATTTGCCTTCATGATAATAATGTTTACTGTGTGCGAAGCAGAGACAACAAAGCGTGAAATGTGACATTTTTTGGTCCTGAGCTCTGATTCAGTTAATTTTGTAACGATGTGGAACGGTTTTTTGCATTCCACCTGTTTTACAAGAAGTTAGCATGTGTGTTAGCACAAGGTTGTGAAAAGAGCTGAAAAGCAGTTAGTTGCACATGTCAGTTAGTTAGTGATTGAGGAGGGACACTCCTCTCGACTGTTCCTGTTTGTCAGTTTTATTTCATATTTTTCTGAACTTGTGTTTGTTTTATTAAATTGTCTTTGTACAGTTTTGGGAAGTGTAAACGTAGGGTTGATTATGCAAACAAATATTTGGTGCTCTGTGTTTTTAGTATTTTAAACCGAATTGTTTCTGTTACAGTTGACAAATCTGTGTATTTTATCGTCAACAAGGATGGGCGAATAAAATTGTTAAAGTGGTGAGTGGGGGGTAAAGGAAGGAACCATTACAATTCGAACTATTTTTGGAAGGACTTCACAAAAGAGCCAAGTTCCATGTTCCAAGCTGCTAGATTCAGAGCTACGATGAGCGCACTCCAGGAAGATGAGTTACAGGTAAATACATTTTGTGTTTTTGAATTGTAGGTCATGCGCGTAGTATAAGGATATTTCTCTTAATATCACGATATAATTTATGTTTGTGTAAATTTTTGCATGCTTTACAGATGTTAAGTGAAAACGAAGTTTCACCGGAAGAGAGAAAAAGTCAACATTTCCAGCCAAATGGGAGGACATTTTCAGCGGACAGTGGGTTCGTCTCACCGGAAACGATATGTCGACCTAAGCTCAGTGCAAGTAGACGATCAAGTCCTGGAAATGAAAATCAGCCGATTACTTCTTTCCGGCTAGAAGATTCTGCAGAGTCATGTCACTTGTCAGATGTATGTAGTAGAATCTCAATATTTTGTGATTGGTGATTTGCGATTATCATGAGAATATTTATATGGCGGTGTTTAATATAATTTTAATTGTTTTTCTGCATCTTAGAATGAGCTTCCTTCAAAAGCAATTGCTGATTTATGGAACAAGCCACTGAAGTTTACAGGGCCACTAAGCACAAAGACACCACGAAACTTTACTTTGTGTTCGGAGGGTAGCAATACGCCAAACCGTTGGAATGAATTACCACCAACAAAGTTATCCTTTGACAGCTGCGAGTCATCAGCTGATGAAGCGTCACCACACCCCCCTGCGATCAACCAAGCTCGTAAAGGATTGGGGTACCGAAGGTCGCTGAGTTATACTGAACCAGAGCATCCTAAAAAGGTAAGTATGATCATTTCTCCTCAGTGTATTTCATATTATCATTTTCCAAAACTAATGTAACTGTTTGTTGAAACTGAATCTTCTTAATTTTTCTAGGAACCGTTTCATTTGTTGGCATCTGATGGAACACCGGTGTTTCAAGCCAAGCGTCACAAGTTTCAAAACGACGAGAATTCGCCGTACAAGGCTTACCTAGATAAAAACACAATACCCGCTGACATCCAAAACTGTGAAAATATAGAACCCAAAGCTTCCAATGGATCTTCTTCTTTAACTCCAGAAGTTAAGCGGCTCACCTTTTTCCGTTCCCAGTCGGAGTCAGCGCTTACACCATGTAGTATTAAAAAAGCTTTGGAGAGAAGTAAGTCTTATTTAGCATTAGTTAGTTCAATTTCTATTACAATTTACTCTACATTTTAAAATCTAAAAAATGACGTTACCCCTCCATTAAACAGTTGAAAGCAATCCTAACTTAATCGGAGATGGATCCAAATCCTACATCTTACCTTTCAAGATCAATGGAAAGCATCAAGATTTGAAGGAAATTTCTGGAGATACTTTGTCAGAACTGTTGGAGGGGAAAGTTCACACGAATGTAACCAGCTTTAAGGTGATCGACTGTCGTTATCCATACGAATTTGAGGGAGGTCACATTAGAGGGGCAATCAATCTATTTACAAAGAAACAAATTTATGAAAATCTGCTCAAGCCAAGAGCTTTTGGAAATCGTGGTACCGGCCAAGAGGAAAGAAATATACTAATATTTCACTGCGAATTTTCCTCTCAACGAGGTCCAGAAATGTGAGTGTTGAAACTTGAGCACAGATTATTCTTTGAATAGCTTACTAATCTTAATATATGTAGATAACGAAGGTTTCTTGTTTGTATCTTAATTGCTTAGGTGTCGCTATCTTCGAGACACCGATCGGGAAACCAACTCCGCCCGATATCCGTTCCTGTACTATCCTGAGCTTTATGTCTTGTATGGTGGATACAAGGCATTTTACGAACAATTTCCTACCCTCTGTGAACCACAAACATACTTGCCAATGGATCATCCCAACCACACTGAAGACTGTCGTCGTTTCAAGTCTAGGACGAAACTAGAGTATCCAACTGAACTCAATAATCGCTCAAAAAAATCGAAATCGCAAAACAAGTTTTCTCGAACAGCATCATTTGCGAAAAAGTGCAATTTTTGATAAGAGTTAGATCCTAAGAACACACAGAAGTAAGAGTACGAATAATAAGCTTCCTTGGTATAGGGAAATGCAGATGGTGAATTAGAAAAGAGCTGTATGCATGCAAGTTATTTATTTGTTTTTAACAAAGTAAACAAAATAATTTTATACGTATTGTAGAAAAGTTTATTTTATTTTTAAGAGATATATTTTGTTGTCACACTTTTCAATGTTAGATAAAGTGGTAACTATGTAATAGACTCTCCACAAAAAAAGCTAAATCATGTACAAACACTTATTTATTGTATTTGCCTTTTAATTAGAGTGAGGCTCTCTACAGAAAAAAAAATTATTAATATATAAATACTTAACAGTTGAATGCAATCCCAACTAGATCGGATATTGATTTAATTCCAACATCCTGTCTTTCAATGGAAATCGCCAGGAATTTAATTGTCTGGTGAAGAACTTTTAAATTGATAGAGGGAATACTTCAAAACCATATGTAACCAGCTTTAACGTGATCGATTGTCGTTATCCCTACGAATACGACTGGGATCACATTAAAGGGGCAATCAACCAATTTATTTTTAATAGTAAACTTAAGTTTATATATAATTAAGCCTACCAAACGTGTTTTGAAATTGCGGTTCAGTTCCAAGAAGAAAGGAAAACTCTCCATTTCAGTTGTGGATTTCATCTTCTCAAAATTGAGGAGGAGAAATGTAAGTTGTCGTAACAGCATGCTGTATCATTTTGTCTCATGCTAATTAGCCGACTTCGGAATGGTAATTAATTATTATTCATATGTCGACATATGTTTAGGTGTCTGTTGGACACGAACCTGACTGATAATTAAACTAAACTTCAATCTCAATATCCGATTCTGTACAAAGCGTTCATCAAGCTGTTTCCTGCCTTTTTGTGAACTACGATACGTGCCGATGGATCCTCCTAACCAAATGAAAGACTCAACACTATAACTAAAGTCAAAGGTATCCAGCAGCATGTTCAAGAAAAAAATACAAAATAAGCGCATTATTTGCGAAAAAAGTGCAATTTCTATTTGTTAGATCTTTAAAAACACACTTAAAAATACAAATACAGAAAATAAAATGTCTTTAAGTACCCGGAAAAATACAAATTACAGATATAATAAATTAAGTTAGCAAAAGCAACTAGGCATGCAAGGTTTTTTTATTGGGTTGAAATAATAAGTAAAAAATAACTTTTAAATAATAATGTAGAAAGAAATTATATTTTAATGTTTAAAATATATGTTTTGTTGTCATTTTATTATGTCAGACTCGCCACAAAACCTTAATCATGTACAAACATACGTCGTCACGTTTTTATTATTTGTTGTTATGTTGTTATTTATTGTCGGTGACCTCTAATAAAAATGAGGCTACCTATACGAATTTTATTTTTGGTTGCATTTCCACCTTAATTAAACAGAGATTCCATATCACCATACTTACTTTCTGCAGCAATTTGTCATGATATAAATAGGGCATCTCATTATATGTTAAGATAACCTGTGGAAGAAACATTCATTCATACCAGCTTCATTGCAGTTTCTGGGAGCTTTGCACGTGTACTGTTTAGTACTAAAGTGAATTGTTGCCACCTATTTTCCGTTCATTTTAAGCTGTAGCAATCAGTTTTAATAATCCCGTTGTTCTGGCGATGATATAAATATAAATACTTTTGATAAGTTGACCACTGTTATCCTCTCCATCTTCTTGTGTTCGAGAAACATCATGTTCATGGTCTGGTGATTCCAACTGCAGGGATCTAAATCGCGTTCCTGCGATTGGTAACTTGTTTATGATTTATGACTTCATGCTTTGAAGTTCATAAACTGCTACACCTTACAACTACGTCCTTGTCCTTTTGGTCTAAAAAATATACCATGCCGACTAAAAAACCGTTCTTCATACCAACCAAAAGAAAGTGACCATGCCATAAAATCAAATTGAAAATTCCATCATAAATCCATCATTTCTAGAATGCGTTGCCTTGTCTACTGCTGAGCTACCTAAAGGGCGGATAACAATGTTTGCCTGCGTTATTATATTAAGTACACACACTTGCAGACCCAGTAATAATAATAATTATGACCTTTCATTATTATAACTTATAGTCAAAATCCAAATTCTAAAAAGGCATTAATTGTTCAATGAATGGAACGGGTGTCCTTTCTATGCTGTACCACGGAGAATGAAGAAGGGTTTTTTACTGTGATGAATGAGTGGGAACAGACACCGCATTAATGGACACAACGGGACGCAAGCTGTGCTGTAAGTGAGCTCTGTCTACTTCTTTCAGGATGGCTTTCTTTCTCTGTGCCTTATGGACTTGCAGTCTTTGTTATCAGCAGATTCAGCAGCACCCCAGCCTCTCAGCCAAGCCTGCATAGCAGAATCGGAACATCTACCTAAAATCCCTGCAATGTAAAGTGCATGCTAGTGAAAAATCATTGAAAAATGAGAAGATGAGAAAGACAACAAAGTGGAGAGGAAGGAGTTTTTGGGATTTGGTTTTGTACACAGAGAGAATTGAAAGAAGAAACGTTTGTTCGTTAAGATTTTCTCTTACTTTTTTACCATATTGGACCATCACCATCATCCATCGGAATAGAGCTTGCACAGTTTGGGTTTTTAGGTAGTTTGGCTGGTTTTGTTCATGATACTTTTCATTTCATGTGCGTTCCGAGACAATTGAGGATTATTGAGGGTGCATGCTTCTAATCCCTTCAAGAAACACACTTTCAATTCAACAGACTGGGTACTTTTGTTTGTGATTGTCAGTTGCTGTCATCTGGCAGTGGACATGTAGTCAAGTCAGTTGTTGTGGTATTTTGACTGGAACGATAGGACACGCAATTTTTGGTAAGTGATAAGATAATATTGTAATTAGCTAAATTATGGTGTTGGCAGTTGATAACTAATTCATTATAATATTATAAAGAAACCTGTACGTGTCACTTGTATTGTCATTAGGGTTGTTTTAGTTGTGATTTGGGTTGTCTGATGCGAAAATAAAGTAGATTCTGTTGTTTGTAGGTTTACTACGGTTGTGACAGGTTTTGGCTTAACATTCGATTTGGTCTGTCACGTCATAAATTGGAGCAACGATGGACCGTTTGAATTTGACGAGCCGTTGTAAACGGAAAAAGATACTTGGTCTTGTAGTGCTGTTGATTGGATCATGCTGTGGAGTTGTGGAGTTTGAGGTAATGACCCCAACTGCTGCGCTGGATAATGGAAGGCGGAGAATGCAGGAGTTGAGTCAAAGATCAAATTTACCAACTGAAGGTATGGGTGCTAAAAATACTGTACAAGTGTATATTTTGTAAGAATAAAGACTATTGAAGTTAAATGCCAATTATATGAGTGCCTGTTTTTTAATCAGAGGCGACATGTTGGAAATCTGCCCTGGAAAACCTGCAAGCGGGATGCAAAATGATGACAGAGGACAGCCAAATTAGAATGGCGTTGCGTTTTACATCTTGTTTTAATGAAATGCTTGGGATCACTCCTTACATCTGTGAGCCTAAAACTCCTGCCAAGGAATGCCTCAAGCAGCTTGACCTTGCTGCGCAATCAACCTTCCGAGAATACTTTTTGCACACGCAAGACATGTGCTACTACTTAAGGCAGGAAATATGGCAGGAACAAACAAATTCTGCAGTAACCAGGTATGCTTTCACTTATAATTATTGTATGAACCTGGCGCAAAGAAATATCCAATATTCATTTTAATAATTCCGAGTTTACGGTGAAATAGGTTAACAGATGCCGCAACGGATGTTACGATGCAAATGGTGGAACAAAAGTTTATACAAGAACAGATTTACACGACGCAGCAAGAGTCACTGAAGGTTCAAAGCAATATGAAGAAAGATAATGAAGACTTGTACAACGCTGTTGTTAGAGTGAAGGATGTATTCGACGATTTTTCGTAAGTTATTAAAGTTTGATTTTATTGAAATATAATTTTAAAGCAATTAAACATTCTTAAACTGCTTCAGTGATGAATGATGTTTCTTTGGATTTCAGGGAAACAGCAAGAGAACATCAACTTGTTTCGAGTGAAATATTTGACAAATTAAGTCGCATGCAAAAGCTAGTGTCGTGGATTCAAGGAGAAATGAGCCTTTTCGATATGATTTTCTTCTACTTTGGTGCTATTGTATTCGGATACTTTGCGACAGCAACTTCTCGCACAAGGGCGGCGCGGTTTTGGCTGATCATATTGTTCATGCTATCAATCTGGAGTGAGAAGGTTTTGTACAAGTACTTGACGCAGTCAGATTTCGGATACAACATCACCCCGGTAAGCTTACCAAGACTCTTTTTTATTTTTTATATCCATGCTTGCCACGCTATTAAGTATGTATGTTCAGATATTCTTATAAAAACAAATTTTGCTACGCAGGAAGATGTCCAAGCGTTCATTTGGATGATTCGAAAAATTGCAGCAGGTGCTGGGACCCTCATTGTTCTGATCGCTGGAGCTACATATAGAGACATTCAAGTTGTTAATAACAACATGCTAGTAAATATGAACTTTGCATTAGAAAAAGTAGTTCAATTCATCAACGGTAAGCCCACTTGAAGCATAACAATTAGTAGACATCAAGTATATCAAGCTGCAATTACATATTATTATTTTTTAATGATTTACAGACCAAACGAATGGACATGGGTTTGGAACGAGTGGAGATATGCAACAACTAATGATGAAGAAGCAAAATCAAGGCGAAGACGATGACAGCGACGCCGACACATTTTCTAACTACTCCTCTGACGAAAGCGCTGATAATCTGGAGCATGAATTGAAAGCCCTCAGCGAAGACGATGAAAATGCTGAAAATGTTGAACCAGGAGGTTTTGCAGCAGTCAGAAGCTTCTTCAAGAGGTCCCCTAAGGATTATTCACCGTTGTCGCCAATGGTAATAACATAAATAATATGAACAGCAGCGATGTTTTTATTTCTTCTGTGAACTAATCTGATTTTACATCCAAATCCAGCGACACCGCTACAACTTACGAGAGCGATCTGCCACCCCACGAGAAAATCCAGTGGTCAACGAGGAGTCTGTCACAGATTTTGCTCGACTTGTCAAGAGGAAGAAAACTCCTAGTAAACCTTCAAATTTGAATTACTTCTCATCCGACGATGAGGAGCAGTGATAGACTCACTGAATACAAATCCGGTTTGCTGAAGGGTACTCCTACGCTGATCCCCCCTCAGCCACTGCAGTGATTGAAGATTCCTCACAACTAATGTTAAGGTTTTAAAACTTTATTTTATCATGTCGTACTACAACGCAAATTGAAATGGTATTTATTCCAGAGTTACTTACCTTTTGCATTTTATTATATAGTAATTAGTTGTAATTGTACTAATTTTAGTACTTTTTAAATCAAGTGATACCAATTTTACCTGAGTTTTTTTATATCAGATGGCATCAAGGAATTCGCATACGTAAATGCCTTTTATCGTATTTTTAATTGTTGTGAAATCTTGTTATGTAGAAACATTTACGTATTGTATGTTGAAGCATGTGGTATATAGATGATTGGAGTATACATTTATGATTGTGATGTATGCATTTTAACTGTATGTGATAGCGTAACCGCTCTCTGTTTTACAACTTTGTACAAATAGTGTATATTCTGAGAAGAAATTCTCGTGTAACTCATTTTTTAAGGATCACGTGTCCCCCAATTATTTAATGGATGTGGAACGCATAAATAAAGATTCGATGGCATTTCAAAAGTTGTACTATGACGGTTTTTAGTTTATTATTATCATTCTTTTCTTCTAATTTCCTTTCAGCTTCTGACAAAAATAAATAATCATTATCGGCATTAACGAAAAAAGTAAGGTATACTACGGAGTTGCAGTACAAAGTACAAACCCTGATTTTGCTTGTTAGCACAGTCGACATATTGCATACAATAAGTCCATTTTTACGAATACGAAAGGAAGTTTGTAATATAATATTTTTATGTAGACGCTACTTATAATGCTGCTTCTTTCAGGTCAAGTATATTACTTTTACAAAAGAACTTAACGAATATCATTTGTAAGTTTTAGTTCTACAATCATGTAAGATTTTTAGTCAATGGGTAATTACGTATATTTCGTTATTACTGTTGATATCGTTAAAAGTGCAAAATACCTACACGTTATAAAGGTAACTTTGATTGCATTCTCCGTTGTCAGTTTTTTATTAAACACTAAAACATCTAGCTTGTTTTGTGCTGTGCAGCAACGTGTCTAAATAATAATATAAGTTTACATTATTTATTCAAAATTCATCAGTATCTATCGAGAAGGTGATAGAATGAGAGAGAGAGAGAGAGAGAGAGACGTAGTACGTAATATACTGTTTTTTAAGGACAACAGAGAGAGAGAGAGTGAGATAAAGTTAACAATAGAACAGATCCTTCGAAACAAGGTTTGGACCACACATAATACAATAACAATAGTTGATAGTAATAACGAGAAAAAGTCTCTAATTGAACATAAGTTTAAAAACAATGGGCATCATAGTCTCTAAATCTCTAAAGCAGCCAGTTCAGTCAATGAAGGAGTTCGGAAATATGATTCTTTAACTATTCATTTTTATAGAGAGAACACAAATACAACAGCTAGAAGGTAGACTCAATGCTTATTTTCTACCTCAGTTACAGGCTCTGAAAGGCTTTAATGTAAAGTTATGAATTATTAGTTTGCAGTAGTGTTCGATTATGAGTTTTCACAGCGTCACTTAAAAGAGTGAAGCTTGAAGAAAAATTTTAAGTTATTACATAGACCTCCCGTTCTTTAGAAATAACTTTAACGAAGAAAGTGTCGTTTCATTTTCCCATGCGAAAACTGTGAATACATTAGTTTTGGACTAAAATCTACTTCCGTTCCGGAATAAATTACTTTGCCAATTGAACAGTATAAAACCCGTATTCACTCAAATAGTAAATAAGGACATTAATGAATGATAACCAGAGAGTACTTTATCGAAAATAATGGTACGTAATACAGAATAAGTTTCATTCTAGAGAAGTTTTGTATAACAAATGCCACAGATTTTTGCGGTAGCTTAAAAATTACCAGCAGCCGCAGAGAAGAACGGAAAGGCACCGAACTGAGTATTTATAGGAGTTTTTGGAGATGCGCATACATAGAGAAAATCATCCGATTGAATGTGAGTTCGATTTAACATTGGCTCCGATTCTGATCGATGAATTTTGGGCAACGCATTTAGCAGGCTTTCTAATGAGGTCAAATTCTGCAAAAAAAAGTTTAAGTTATTAATATAACCAACTTAATGATATCGGTAACAACAGGAAGTCTAGTTTTTTAAAAGCACAAATGTTAAAAATCAAATTCGTACTTGTCGAAACAATGGTCTCTCGTCGCGGACAAACTTAATACAGTCTTCTAAGAGGCGTCGGAGTGCTTTTGGAGTATCGGACCGTAATAAATTCAAATCAGGACGCAAGAATCCACGACCAACCATAAATAGAATCTGAGACAAGAAAGAAGCAAATTAGAAAATCCAGCTTGAAAAGGCAAATGTGATGTGACTCTTTTCCATTTCAAGTATCATTTACCTGATCTTTATTACTGATACTTGAATAGGGCAATACTCCAGCAAGTAATTCAAATAACACTATACCGAATGCATACACATCCGATTGGAAACTATAGGGGTTTTCTTCTTGCATACGGATAACTTCCGGAGCCATCCATAAAATAGAGCCTATAACAAATCAACGTTGCAAAACATTAATCATCAGTTCAATAGATAATATTATGTTTTTCATCAAAAGACCAAGTCACGTCAAAACTACGCTTACCCGATGGTTGTTGCTGTTGATGAGATCCTGACCATCGAGTTTTTACAGTCGCCAGACCGAAATCCCCTATCTTTACAGTTAGGTCATCGTGCAGAAAAATATTGTTGCTTTTGAGGTCTCGATGTATTATATTTTTAGCATGTAAATAACTGCAAAAACGAGGAAAACCACAAATTAGTAAATACACATAAATACTTTTTGTTGTGTTCAGGGTTTGGTTGGACATTTGTCGTTAACTTACTCCATGCCTTGAGCCGTCTGTCTAGAAATTTCTATTAAAGTTAACAACGGAAATTTGGATTCCAGTACGTGAATGTGCTTGTACAAGGACGATCCTTCACACCACTGTGTAACGATAGCCAACTGTGGCTTGCTAACACACCCCATAAACAGCAAAATATTCACATGCCTAGACATAAAATAGATGATTACACATTAATATACCACATTAATTTGATTAAACTTGTTTCATAAATGAATCATAATATATACTTATCATCTACTAACCTCGTTTTTCTAAGAACAGCGACTTCATTTTTAAAAGCTTGCAGCTGCGCAGGAGTGGGATCTTTTACATTGAGGGTTTTCACTGCAACGGGGCCATGCCAGATGCCTTTATACACTGTTCCAAACGAGCCCGAGCCAATCCGATGACCCACAAGAATTTCTTCAGCAGGAATTTCCCAATCTTCAACATACTCCCGTGATGTCTTAATCTGCTAATCGCAAAAAATATTCCACCAGTTCCAGAAACATGCCAACACTAAAAAATTATGTGTATCAACTTAACACATTCTTCGAAACCCTCAACTAACCTTTTTGCTGCTTTCATCAGCGGATCTCGCTCTTGGACGACATGGCCTCAGTGTATTAGTTGGAGATGCTTGTGCGCTATGACTTAATGAAACTTTGGTCGGACTGCTAGCTGGACTGGCCGCTCGTTGAGTTGTACCGGCTAACGTTGTGTACGGACCTCCTGATAAACGAGAATAGTCATTAAAATTATAAAAGTAAAAGCATAACTATTTCAGCTTTTCGACGAATCCCTCTGACTGGCCATGAATAACTGGAATAGGTACTTGTAAGATTTTAAAATGGCGATACAGTCCACGGCATAAAAATATCACTTTAATTGAACGTTACTTTAAAGATACGCTATTTACGATTTCACCTTATCACAAGTAAAACGGAAGGTCTGACCTTCCTAATGTCTTGTTTATTGTACTGATACGAAAGAGTAAACTAGACTTGACAATAAAAAAAAACAGTGTACAAGCAGAAAAAAATGATGTGAGGTGGTGGTGAGAGAAGAATAACCAGAAAAAAATAATAAATAAATAAATAATTAAATAAATAAATAAAAAATAATTTACGAACTTGGTCCAAAGACAACACCAAGGGCAAGGTTGGTGAGGGGAGCAGCCCAAGGGATTGTGGGCGCATTAGTTGTTCTGATGTGTATATGATTTCCCGGGTCTGTATTCCCTACATTTTCATTTCGTCCACCACTACTAAAGGGCCACCAGTCTAAGGCATAAAGAGATATACACAAAACGGTTCATGCAACGCACAGATCATGCAGTTGGAAATCGATAATTGAACATGTACTACTTTAAAAACATCAGAGCAATAAAACAATACATTGCAATCCACACAGTCGCATAAGTAGTCTAAGCGATTCAAAATAAAATATCACGCAAGACTACCTACACATTTAAAAATTGATCTGAAGTATCGTTCGGCTGAGAAATATTGAGCTTCTGAATAGTGATTTTCAAGTTGAAAAATATGTTGCAATAGAGCGTCTTGTCAGTAGTTAAACGTATGCTCATATAATTACTTGCAACTACAAGGAACTAACTGCCCACATCAGAAGATTATATTATGCGATATAATTCATATTTTTAAGCAGATCACCTTAATCCCTTTAGCATTAGACATGAAGGATTTATTTACCGTGTAAAGTATTGTAAGTGCCTTTCGTGATTCGATGAAGTAAATCATCGGATATCTCCGCCGACTGACCCACCAAATTGTAACAGACATTGGGAGCAGATGTGGATCGTTCCCTCTGTCCTAGTGGGGGAGGATGATCTTTTCGGTTGAATTGCTGCGTTTCATCCGGCGGGGATAAATTCAGTTCTGCGGTGGGTTCCAATGTTTGTGCTAATAAACTGATGGACAAATAAATAAAAACTTTTCTTACTCCAATTCATGGTTTAACATGAATTTTTTTAAAAATTGTTTTTCCCTTACGTTTGGTAATACATGTGCTCCATTCTAGCATGCTGACAAAGGGCTGGAACATTACCGGCACACCTCTGGTGAAATCTATATCCACATGTGCGGCAATAAAAACCTTGGAAAAGTAGTCTTCGACAGCATTCACAGTACACCAAAGAGAAAAAAGTCTTTCGTACCTGGATTTTTTTAAAAAGTACCAAAATTATAAAATTTTAAAAATTATCGCGAAATTTAGAAAACTAGATTGTGAGGCTTACAAAATTGTGCGATATGCTCGTTGGAATAGGAAATTTGTCTAAAATTTCCACTCTTATTTCCTCTCCTTCCAACTTTGAAATGTCTAGGTCCCATGGAACTTGCATCTGTTTGAATTGAATTAAATTCTACATAAAAGGTCAAGTTCAAAATGTTATAACTTTCGTATAGACAATGTTAAGTTATCTAAATAAAAAGAAAAGTAAAGGACGTACTGTAGTATTTGAATTTTTATACACTGCACACATTTCAGGTGTCAATTTTCTTCGTTTCATTGCTTTGTCTAAGGCCTCTCGAACTGTTTGACCTGGTCGAATCTGTCGCATTTCAATAAAAAATACATACTTTGTAGTGATATTAAAACCAAAGTTTGAGGAGACAATTGGGCATAGAAGTTATTTTCAACCTGAACGGATGTTCTTTGCTGATTTGGTAAATGTGCACGTATAACAGATTTCATAGGTGATCGTGGAGATGGCCAATCATCACCAATAGAATGAAACCCCACATCATCAGCAACCATTCTTCCTTGAGGTTTCAGTTGAGGAATGCTAGTATCTTTAATGTGCGCTTCATATTGTGCTGAAATCTCCTTCAGCTCTTGCTCCTTCCTTTCCAAGTCATGCAATTTTGTTGTCAATTCGGAATACTCCTATTGGGTCAATATGAGACAATTTGAAAAATAATCATGTACAATTTGAAATTCAAGGAATTAAAGAAAATGCATTCGATAATATGAAGTCAGATAAGTTCCCACCTGAAGGTACATATGCGGAGGGTCTTGAAACCCAGCAAACCTTTCATTTAGAGCGTCAATATTTTCTTTCGTTAGCCGAATCATGTTTTGGATGTTGCGGAGCTAAAACAATTAACACAAATAGAATCAATCTCAAAAAACGTCGTTTGAAATTCAACCCTTATTCATGGGACATTATCATCCTTTTCTCCATCTTACCTCCGACTCTGGAGTTCCCCCTCCCCCATCAACGATCACTGTCCCCATCTCGGAATAATTACGTACGACGTCAACGTACGTAGGACGAATGGGATATTTGTTGACACAGGCAAACGCTTTATTTCCAAATCTTAATTATCTACTTTTAATTCGATGTCGTCAACCACTCTTCAGTGAACACGGCTGACTCCAACAACACATTATCGTAAACGTCAGCAAAATCATCATCTTAATTCTCATACTAGAATCTCCTTATACCATCAATTAAAAGTTCTCATGATGCTTATTATTACAACTACCTAGCCTTCTTACTAACCACTGTGATTAAATTTACTATTACTATTATTTCGCAAATCCTAATTAACTATCTTCCTCCGACACCTCACGGTGACCACTTCTTATTCCCCCTCAATAAACTATTTACAACGCCCACACTATTTATCGCTTTAAGAATTGAACAAGGTGTTAATGGTGATCTTAACGACGACGCTGAAAGTGGCGGCGGTTGACACCCAACTTGACTCCCCAATGACATCTCGTTCCTCTAGATAATCTGAGCCGCTGCAGATCCCCCAAACAAAGCACTTCTTCTAAAAAAATTGTCAAAGGGAAAACGCACATCGACCCATCATAATCGGCATAAACACATTTTTTTCTCCCAACCAACCACACAACAACAACAACAACAACAAACACATAAAAAACAACACAGAATAAGGCCAAAGTTTGGAACAACTTTTTCGAACACTTCTACAAGGCAAACATATCCCCTATCACCTGTGATCAACTCACACTTATTTTATATTTAATCATTGTAAAAAAATAGGTTGTATTTGAATTTTTTTTTTGTTTTCCACTTAGCCATACTATTTATTATTATTATTATTATTACTACTATTATTGCAATTGCGAGAGAGAGAGCTGTGATGAGATGAGGCGAGCTGTAATATCATCTCTCTTCTCTCCCCTTTCCATGTATAACTCTGCATCTGACTATGTGCTCAGGGCAGACAACTCTTTTCCTGGCTATATGGCCTGGCTGTCTCGCTTGTAATCAGAAAGCTGTTTAAACTTCTCTCTAAGCATTGCGTTTTTAGGTAGTTTTATTGTGTGTTGGTGTTTCCCTGTCTATAAGAGAGCTTGCCATACCAAACCGTATAGAGAATATTATATGCGATTGGGAATTAGGGAGAACAATGTGTATAGTCCACCTATTATTATTGTTCTCAGGTAATGTACTACATAAACTGTTTGAGAGAGGTAAGGGCTCATCCACATATTACGTTATCATATAGGGTAGGTAGGTGGGTTGGCCATTGATAACGCTAATGTTAAGTAAATGTAATCTACGTAATGTTAAAGTGATAACGAAGGGGGTAGGTAGGTAGGTAAACGACGATTTTTTTGATAACGTAATATGTGGATGAGCCCTAACGTGAGAGGACATCCACAAACAAAGATGGTTCTTGTTGTGAGACTGTATAGCACCGTGAATTCTCTAGTAAGAGACCTGTATGGAGTTACGGAGCTGTTCATGGGTTACGTCGTAGCATCGGAATCTTTTGGGGTGTTTCTGACAAGTGGTGGTGATTAGGTGGTAGGTTAACTTTGAAGGGGTGTGAGGAAGGTGAACGGTGGAGAGGGGGAATAGAGAGAATGATTTTATGACGTAATGGTCAATTGGTAACGGGTATGATAAGGCGATATTATGTGTGTATGAAAAATGAAATCAAGTGGGGGAAAAAAGGACTGCAAAAATTCCTTCGATTTTTAAGAGGATGATATACTGCTTCTTAAGTATTTAGATATTTATGCATATGCTAGCTATCAATTATAGTAGAAAGAAGAGTATGTATGTGCTTTAGGCTATTTTGCCTTTATGCATGTATTTGCGATTTAGAAATGCAGTATTATGTTGTGTACGTGCTCTTCTGTTATGAAAAGTGGATGGCTGCTAAAGTTTAGAATTGTGATTGAGCCTAAAGTGATGATGATGATGATGATGATGAATGATCATTGTGTAGGGGAGACTCAGGTAAGTAAAAACTTTAAAGGGCAGATCAGACAATGGTGACGAGTAAATGAGCGTGTAAGTAAGTATGTATAAGTTTTTGCATAGGGATATGATATGATATGATATGGGCCTCTGAATATGATTAACTGTGAAAAGTATGCCGTATATACAGTATATATGTGTAAACCTGTGTGTGAATATGCAATGCACTGATAGATGAAAAGAGTTGAAGTATGCCAAATGATTGCCAATTATAATTGCATAAAAGTTTGTTTATTTTTTGAAGCAGGAACTACTTTCTAACTTGCTTCAATCTTTTCCTTCCCATTGTTTGTCTGCCCATTATATATTCTGATTAATATTACGCAACATAATCTTATTACGCGTAGAATCTACGGATCTATAACGATAAAACCAAGACCAGAGTAGGTATGCTTGTTATATGATATGTGGTATTCGTGTAGTGGCTGCAAGTTGGATTTACTTCCCTGCTAGCAATGAGGAAAGTAAAAGTTTGCAATTCTCCTGATCTGACGCTCGGAGACAGCAAAATCGCTGTCTGAAAACTAAAGCTCTCTGTATTTATCGTCCCTTCTGAAAATGATTGTCAGTTGTGGGGCATTACAGTACTACATTCACATTTCTCCTAAGGAAATCGATTACGTTTTTAGTTTACATGTTTTAGTTGACATTTACTAAAAACGGATGCCATTTCTGTTAAGATATAAAATGTGTTACGAGAACAGTAATATATTGGAAATATACAGATGAATTTTATAATTTTGTTTATGATTTACGTTGTCAGTATGAGTTTTATTTCGTTGTAGTTCCTAAAATGAAAACCAATTAATAATAGAAACATAAAGTTGAAGGTGAGAAATTAATTACCCGGACAATCTACTGAAATAATGCTTTATATTGGGTACTTTCCATTATATTTTTCTAATATGTGTCCAATGTCGTCTTCGAATTTGTTAACTTGGATAATATATTGATCTAATTTAATAATACGATTAAATTTCTAATGTTGATCACAATCAACAGTTAATTGAAGGTTGAAAACACTTTCGCATGGCAATAATGCTTACACAATATAAAGTATTATTCAACTTTTCTAATTTAGATTTTGATACCCAAAGTTGACTATTAACTTTGGTTGCATAAAATTCTGCAATTTGGTAAATTACAAATGTCAATTCACGGGGCCAGGGTCTTGTTCCCGAAACCTTTTGCAGTTCTAGACATGTGGAAGAATTTGAATGGAAATGGTATGCTAGTTCCTTCCAAGTCCAAGTTAAAAATGTATAGAGAAATGTTTGAAAGACAAAATATCATTAGCCTACTAATCATTATCTGCTTTGAGTTACCTACTTCAAAATGATAGACTAGAGATTTACGATTAGTGTCATCATCATCAGATTTCCGAGCTTTTTTCTTCCTTTTAATTAATCCACAAAATGAAATTCTTTGATATCGCTTGCCTGTCTGTGAAATATCTATTTTCAGATTTTTTTTCTAATTCCCCTAACCTTGGTACAATATGGTAAAATCAAAATCCGGTACCCATGCCTAACTGACTTATCTTAATAAAGAGAACACTTGAATCAGTGGTAAGTGTAAGTCAAGTCAGAAGAGATCACGTTTCAATAAACTGCTTGACCACTCAACGACATACATACCGTAATCGTACACATTTTTGTACATACGTATTAAGTCATACCATATTATTAGTTTGGAAGAATGAGCAGATATTATCATTATCTAAATGCTCTTGTTAGTTTTTCTAATTACCCTTGCAATTTTCAGATTCTATTTGTTAGCATGATTTAGAGTTTATCTACGTTCAAAAACTGTTAGACGGTTGTATACGGTTAAATGAAAACTGTATGCATATTCTCAACGAATTTCTCTGTTGCTTCTCTTCGCTTCCAAATTGGGGCAAAATGATTATCACCTTTTAACCTTGAACCTTGAACAAGAAGCTGACGCACAACACAACATGTCTCGTGCTGTAAGGGAAGTTTTTAAATTACAAAGCCTCATGTCATAACGTCTCTGAAATAATGGATTTCCGAACATTTTGTAATATACATGTACTCTAAAACACGGTAAACAGGATGGATGTGACTGAATTCGCAAGAATTTTTAGCTATTATCGCTAGCCATGATGTTAGGCAACCAGCATAGGAGCAATGTAGAATCTAAATCGAAATGGAGCTTTTAAATTGAAAAGTGTTGCGAAAATCTGACTTCTGGATAATTCAGACATTTTCAACGAGAGTATTTCGACGGCAGGTCGAACGTTGGAAGTGACTTGTCGTAATTGTTCCACAGAAGCCTTCTGTTCCATCCCTACAGAGTGCCACAATGCAATACGCCATATCAGTTTCAGCCTCGCTAAAGGATAGCTGTAAGGTGTCAATCTGGCATCTAATGTTTTATGATATTGCGCAATAATCCATCAAAGAGTTTTAATGGTTCAGTCAGAATATGTTGTCATCTGTGTAATCACCACTTTTTCTGTTTCAATTGATCTTAAGTCACAGAAAACATGACGTCCACAGAGTTTCACAATGTTCTTTTATGCAATAAAGTACACAAGGCCCAAAAACAACTTAATACCAAGAATGAGAGAGAAAAAAACTATTCATTTGTGATTCCCCATAATAATATTCCAGGAACGGAAAGTATGCATAATGAGTTGAAAACAGGAGAATTTTGAGGTTTGCTTGTGCAAGTATCTACTTGGAAATCATAGAGGTGGTGCGAGAGAACCTGCCTCGGAGAAATGGGGAAAGTGTGGAGATAGATACTCATTTTTTTGGATGGTCTATGGAAGGGAATACCAAGATTTGAAAATCGACTTTCCTTTCTTCAACGCAAATCATCTGAGCTACTCTTTGAAGTGATTTTGCTCAAGAAATTCATTTCTTGTTGGAAATTGAATGAGAGATGTAAAGTAATTAATTAGGTTACATGCACTGGAAGCAATATCAAATTCAAATATCTAAGATGGTTGCGTCTTCTGCTGTTGTATGCGATATAGTATGTACATAATATATTCTTCTTGATTTTTTGAATTTTCACTTCCATTCGTCTTTATATAGAACAAGATCGCTTTTCAGGGATGACTTTTGTATTCTAATGTGGATGATGAAACACACGTGTGCTTATGTCAAGAATGGAGATGCCTGAAGCGCAAAGATTTTCGTAATCACAATCAGTCATGCACTGTTCTATCGGTAATTTAGTGCTTACCTATGCATATGACCCCAATTCTGCAATAAATACGTCTCACTGTCTCACATCTACTTGTTGAGATGAAACCACGTAGCTTCAAAACAAAAGCAATGCTAAAGCAAAAAGAAATATTACTGTCTCACCTTGCCCCTAAAATAACATGTATTGTGATCAGGTAAAAGCTCCTAAGCCCTATGTATATGAAGTGCATTTTAGGTTCAGTTTGCAATTCAGGTTCTCCGTGTATCCGCATCTCTGGAAAGATGGCAAAGAAATGCGTATCCCTCATAATAACAAAATTGCAAGTGCGAAGAATGGCATTCTATGGTGGACGACAACCACATGAACGGATGTCCGCAAAGTTTAATAGCATTAATTTGGGTTTTTATGAAGATGAAGAAAGAGAATGCATGAACATGAAAATGGCTTTGAGAGAAACATCTTTATATGGCTTCCTAAAATTATAGGGCTCGTTGCTGATATATTCTGCTCCATTAACTCCGTGTAGTCAAATAGTTGCCCTTACCTTATAAATGTATATGTATTACCTTTTTTTATATCACGGTTTAATTCTAAAGAGACGAGTCACACTTCAGCGACTCTTTCAATTGCAATTGCAGTGAAGCCAATAAAAGACAAGTCTAGGTATTAAACGAGCAATAATATCTTCAATAGCAGATCAAAATAGAACGAAATAAACCGCATATGTAGGTCGTCAGCAATTCATCAAAATAAATCTGCAGTAATTGATCCCTCGGCTTATATACTTATTTTTTTGCGTCAAATTATATGCTCAAGTTCATAAAAAATGAAACCATATTATTATAGCATTTTATGAATCATTGATGACTCCACCAAATCTTTCATTAATCTGAAGCCCGTCAAAGCATGGCAATTCGGTGTACATATACTTAATGCGGCTTGGTGAAAGCTGCTTTGAATGCTTCTGAATGAAACGTCTTAAAGAACCCTAAACGAACGAACAATAAATAACCGTGCAAGATTGCAACAAACCTTGACTAGGATTTGATGATTTGCAACCACGCAGATCCTCTTTTCGGTGAACGATCATTTTCCCCGTTTCCTTCTTAAATCATCACTAATGCGACCAATTTCTAAGCAAATTTTACACATAAAAGAGACATGCTGAATAGATGAAATGAAAGGCAATGTCCATAGCCAATTGTTCACCTCAGCTGTTGGTCCGGTGAAAACTAGCTTCTCATATTCTGATCCTACTTGTTAGAATAAAAAGCTTATTAATGAGGGCAATAGTACTCTGTCTAATCCTTCCATTATATTAGGCGTATTAATGCAATGCCATCGCAAAAGATTGCAATAAATGTTAAGCCCATATGAGTATGTTATGCAATGCAGGGCAATGAAACTGCAATACGATATATCACACACACATACTTTCCTCCTTACATTCGTCCACAAAAACATGGCAAAGAAATATGATAGGTAATACGAACATTTCTACACAATAAGTCAAGATATCATATGTGTAACACGTACCGTAAAATAGAGAGTTGGGTTCGCACACAGTTGCAATATCTTTTTCCTCGCATCCTTTCCGTTACATCTGAGAATATGTATGTTGATTTCGTTGATATATTACATTACAAACTAGTTCCTTCACCACTTTCCACCTCTACAGCTTTCCTATTGCTTTACACACATAAAAGAAAATTGGCCGCGATTTTTCCTCCTATATATGAGTACATACAAGTAGTATTAAGAGAAAAAAATAGGAGTTTAGATTTCTATTTATAACACTTTTCCAGTCAAATTCCTCTTTTTCTCTTGAAAAGCGAACAAAATTATCTCCACTTAATTTTCCTTAATTTTTTACCAATAAATTAAGGTTATTTAATATTGCAGAGGTACTTTCCTTTCTTCTCAGTATTCCTTTTATCTTTTCACTCTCCTTCCACTCCTACTACTCCCCACTTGATCACTTCGAATGTGGATACATACTAGAGACTTGTGTGGAAAAGGATGGCATTATATACGAGTAGTACGATGTCTAGAATCACTCGTGTGTCAGTCTGGGTCCAGCTCCGAATTTCGTTTCGTTGACATTGTGGCAAATTCCCTGCACCTAAATACACAAAATAATGCAATTACCTTTCCAATTCTCAAAACCGCGTTGATTAGCAATGCGCTTTTAGTGCTTACAACAACGAAATCATATGAAATAAATATTTGTTCTTCATTACCCCTTTGATCCATTCTCATCATGGGATGCATTGTGTTCTCCAATTGAATTAAAAAGTGACTAGCCGATGTGTACCCAAAATGCAATTTAAAAGCTTGAATATTGGTCTTGGACTGACTGTGCACATCCGCCCAGTAAAAATCCACGCACACACACGTCACATCATAGGCAAAGCAAAGTACACACCAACCAAACTCTCTGAGCCGCACTATATATCGCTAGTATTCTGGTTCTATGCTTTTGCTTCTGCTGGTGTTGGCAAGTGAAAGCGGACAACACAGCGGGGAAAAGGCATAGAAGGAGAGGAAATAGAAGCAGAAATACTACTAAACAGATATATGCATACAGACACTGGAAAGTAACGGAGAAGTGGAAATAGTAGAGTGGATTCTTTAATAGCTCTGAAGAGAACACACATAGAGACTTTCTGTTTAAAAAAATATTATGTACTTCTGCTGATATTCTATACGTGTGTGAAGAGGAACATACAAGACCGTTATTTCTCCACATTGCATCTCTCTTGCACACATTTCGGCTATGACGATGTATTCTGCCTTGTAGCTCATTCCGTATAGGAGAGAGGAGGAAGTTACAACAAAACTTGGATTGGGTATAATATGCAGTTTGAAGTGAAATTCACATGCTGATGTCTGCTTACACTCTTTCCATTCTGTCTCTGCACTTCTACTACGAAAACTACTACGAAACTACTACAAAACTACTACGACATAGTAGGCTAGAAAAATATTGCTTATTGTAAAAGGTGTTTTTTTTCTCTCTTTCTATTCTTATGATGCATGGATTGGAAAAGAGATGCAAAAAAGTGTATATTCTCTTGCAAACAAACTGATAAAAAAATAAAATAAAGCTATTAGTCGTTCAGTTCTAGGAGAAGTAGTAGAATCGATGAAAGCTTTTCACCTAAACTGTAGCTGCAAGTAGAGGAAAAACAAACAAATGTGGAGAGTGGAGCTATACATGAAGTAACTGTTGTATGTAGGTATATTCTTCTTTGGATTTTGAAATGCAAAGGAATTTGTTGGTGCTTGAAGGGTTGTAATCATTTTATTAGTCATTTTCCGTCTAAATGCTTTCTACACGATGCAGAAGTGCCATTCTTTTATACCAATTAAGGCTCCTAGAAAGAAGAAAGGAAAAAAACGGAGTTTCAATTTTAAGCCCCTTTGCCTTTTTGCTGAGAATCCACTTATTACATGCTAATATCACTTGTTTTTTATGCTCATGCTTGCGCTCTCTTTCCTTTTTTGCTCTTGGTGGTGTGTGGTGGCTTGGCTTGAGGAGAGGGAAGTGCTTTAGATTTGCTCACTACATATTTACATACTTGAGAAGTTGAGTGATACTTTCAAAGAATATTTTTTTATCTCTCCGAGTTGGCATATAGCAAGTGTGTATATGTATTTGCGATAAATTAATTGTCTACTCATCCATCTAGTTTAAGAGTGCGCTTGAGTACTTATGTACTTGTGCAATTCCACATGAACGACTCCTCTACTCTGATGATGATGATGGTGATGAGAAAGATGATGCTGTTCCGAATGGATGGTTATCAAGGTAGTTTTCGCTTAAAATTGTTTGCCTGTTGAAACAAAGCAGACAAGTTTGAAGAGGGCTTTGAAATCTGTGAGATTTGTGTGGCGAAAACATAGTCTTCTTGAGTACTACTGTAAACAGAGACAAAGGGAAATCTGTGTGTGAAAGAGAAAGGCGGAAAGGAAATATGATTGTAGCTTTTTAAGATTAAAAATTGCATGCACGCTTGTAAACCGCTGTGGCTAATTGATGGACATAAACTGTGAGTTGAGTACAGTCACTTGAATTTGTCTCTTTTGTCATACCGCGGGATAAGAAATACTTTGCAGTGCTTCGGGGTAAATGTTTTGTGGGTCATTCAATAACAAAACTAAAGTGGTCTGGAACAACAATGTTTAAA
>JAQIXW010000677.1:0-26278 GCA_034700685.1 Willowsia buskii
TGTCACAAGTGAAGTGCTACATGTGTTCCTTTAATTTTAATACGACATGTCGCATGTCATCATTGTTTGTTTTGTTGATTACAAGCTTTATGTTTTCGCATTTGCAAGGTTGTTAAAAGTGATATATTGTTTATGCACATGTTCTACACATACGATGTTATATTGTTGAGCATGCGTTTATTCTGTCAACAAACCCGGGAGCGTAATTTCTCTAGGCAATGCATGTAAAGTGCAGTCTCATTTTTCAATAATGAATTAAAGCTTCAGGTATTGACTGGGGAGAATTAAACGAAGCACATATCACGCGTTATTTGTCACATTTTTCATGACTCATCAAATACTACATGCATTAACATTACGTAGTAGTCATTCATCATTCATTTTGCGCGTTTCCTTTTGTTTACACTGATTATTTATGGGTAGAGATACCCTCCCTCTACACGAGTTGTGTTTATGCCAAAATCCTATTCCTCCTGAATTCTACCTGCAATCTTCAGTGCAATTCAGTGAGAATGAGCATTTTTTCCACTCTGTTAGTTTTGATGCATTTATTGTTCAAGCATGTAAAATAATGAAGTTCATAAAATAGTTTCTAATACTTTTTTTCCTAGCTTGCCACATACAAACGGAGACATCAATGATTTTTTTTTCTCTCTGCTTCCTTTCTGTCACGTGCCTCCTCTCCACAGTTTCTATCTGAATCGACTAATTATTCAATGTATTTTAAAGCGCGTTTCACATAGACGTTTTAAACTTTTTTAGGACAACTTAATGAGTTCGTCGAACTTGCGTGAATTCTACGAAAATTATTTTTAAAATTCTCAAAAGATGAGATTTACTCGTCTTTGTTAAAACATCCACGCAAGATCATATTTCTATTTTAAAAGAAATGTTGTATATAGGCTTCTAAGAAGCGACTGAAGAAACGCTATTGTAGATTCTTATCCATTTCTCGTTTTATTACACATTCCTTGGAGCTCATGATGAAAAAATGGAAGTTAATTGGATTTCAAATAATCTTCCTGGCCCCAGCTTTTTACACTGGCCCTTTGCTCTTGTTTGTTTTCTCTTATTTTTTGGCCTGTGCCTTTTATTTATTTTTTGAGCGAGTGAAAATGACAGGATTTGTTCTGACTGCTTTTCTACTGCTCTTTCCACACTGCTGGAAGAAAGGAAGTAGTAATCTTTTTTTGCGAGCGAACCATTTCCCAACAAAATCTTTTCTTTGCACTTATAGGCACGCACATTTCCTCTAAGTGTGTAGTATAAAGTATTCAATCCATCCACATTTCCCACAGCAAATATAATTGTATCAAAAATATGTTTGTGGTTTTTATTTTGCCACAAGAAAACAATAAGACTAGCATTAACGGTAAACGGTTAAGGAGGAAGTACCTACAAAGAAATGTCAAATTAAGGACGTTGATAGATATACCAAACTTTATTCAGGTATAAGAGCCAGTTTTGAAAAGGAAATAAGGAAAGTTGTGTTTTCGTCTTACGGAAGTGATTACACTTTTGTGATGTTTACTTATGTCCCTCGTCTCTAAACTTTAATCTTGTACACTGCCAAATGAGAAGAAGAGGGAAAGAAGGATTTAATTACTGTGGGGAATAAAGCTTCCAGAGAGAGCATTTTTCTTCTATAAATTGCACTGTATTGTATAGTTTATTGAACATTCTTCTACACACACATACACACGCAGTAAAACAAGGATGATGATCATGATTATTCCTCTGGCTCTCCCTGTCTCATTTCATTTGTGCCACTAAAATAATAATGTGGCGTCTGACAAAGATTTTCTTCAGGAGCAGAGCTTTATTAAAGTTTGGAGAAATGCGAGCTGTGCATAAAGACTGTTTTGTCTACCTATCTATTACAAAAGAGAAGAGTTTACTTTTTTCCTGTTTCAACTTACCTTACCTTACCTTCTTCTTGATTTATGCAAACCTACCTATTCTAGCAATTTCATTTTGTCGTTTGCGCTTTAAAGACAGACAATACATTTTTGCTATTCAAATATTTATGCTGCATGAGTAGCAATGCCTATCATTACAATGTAACCTGGAGTTATGCTTTATGCCCGCTAGTTTAAACGAGTCTTTTGTGAAAATACTATTTGCACAAGGCAGAAGGGGAGCAATAAAAATACTTTAGAAGCACTGCCAAATACTTTTAATGGAGATTAAACTTGGAAAGATATGGTTTTAATACACATTAGGGGTTAAACTTTTTCATTAAAAATGACGCCACATCATTTCGAAGAAAAAAATTCAAAAATTAAATTTGATTCATGTCTCACTCATGTCAACAGGCAGTAGTGCAATTGAAATAATTTTATGGAAAAGTAAGCTTGCTTTTATCGTTCATGCCTAGTGCGAGAAATATTCTTGCAAGTTGTAATGCGAATTATTAACCTTTGCAAACCACTTAACACTGTAAAACTTTTGAGGTATTATGAATAACCGCCTACTTTCCTCCAGCCCTCCCAGAATGAAATAGTTCCAAATTCAGCGAGCAGTTCAACTGCTGCTTCAAATGTATTCCTTCTCACGGCTTCCATACAGATTCCATTCAAACTTTTCAAACTATTATGAAATTCCAAATGTTTGGGAGGAATGCACATTATACTAACAGAGAGTGCTTAAAACTTATATATATTGCTTCCTATATTGAAAACACTGGCTGTGGGATGGTGAAGAAATAAACGAAGCTGATAGCTTTGTGCAGCTGGATTGTTTTGTCACTCCGATGGTGCTAGCTGAGTAACGGGAGCATCTACTACCATAAACACATCTTTAAAGTCATCTGAATCCTACTTACGACTAGATCGTTTTGAAGAAAAAAATGTATGGGCATAAAATATTCTGCAAATATTCACTCCTGCAAAAGCTGCGAATATGACTTTAGTTTGGATTGTAAGGCAGGCTAAATGGAATGCCATGAAGACACAATGCTAGTAAAGAGTAATCGGTGGAAAATTCGTATTCTCTTGGGTTTCAACCTTCCTTCCCCTTTTCTCACATAAATAGGTAATCACTTCTAAAATACTTTCTGCACAGATGAAAATTTTGAATCTAAAGAATGTATTGTAAATTCTCCTATTTGGAGTTTGGCAGAGAGGACGGCAACAACAACACCAATTACAATTAAATAAATAATATTCCAATTGTAAACTGGAAGAAAGGCAGCTGTGACAAGAGTTGGATCTGAAATTGGGTTATATTGTTAAAGTTTAGTTGAATAATATTGATAACATGAGCATTTCAAGCGCTAACTGTTGAAAGGCAACAAATTGAAGTAAGCATTGACCTGTCATGACTTTATAAGTTCGTTATTGTTATTATATCACATGTAGAAAATGTTTGTACTATAGATCATGATAGGATATAGATATATCAGTTATACGTACTACTAACATATACACAAGAAGCGAAAAACCCCACCAGTATCGACAAGTGTACAAGGTAGAGTCAACAATTTAGGATTTTCCTATATGTTTTCATGTTGGATAATGAAATTTCTATTTCCTCGAGGAGAAGAGAAAAGTTGACAAACTTTGCGAATAAAAAAGTTTCCTTCTTTTAGCATTATTATTGTTGCCAGTCAGCTATATACTAGGTATTGGAGGCATAAATGGTGAAGCTGAAAAAACTGATCTTTTTATGCGTAAACGTGTTATTTTCATAAGTTTTGACATTTTCCAAGTAAAATCTTTTTTAGCAATTTCTTTCCTGCACTCCTAAAAGAAAGCTCAAAAGAATAGTGTGACGATGAATGAACCAAGTTTTTGATCATTCTTGGTTTTCAATTCTGGAAAGTTAAGAAGGAGAGAGGAACTGCTAATGTGTTATCATATTTATTTGTTTAGTTTCCTTGTTAGGTATGTAGCTTTCCGCATTTACCTAAATACAAATGTTCACATTTGACTGGGTACTTTTATTTGTGTTATTTATTCATTGTTATTTTGCAACATCAATCTTCCCTCCTACTCCTCCAAATTTAGATTACGATGAAGGTTAATTCCATGCTGTCGTAACTTAATCAAGTTTTATTTATTATTGCTTTTTGTTTCAAGTTTACTGTCTGTTAGACAGGTAATTCAAATGCCATGTCTTGGAGGATTCATTTTGGGCTGTTACCTATGCATCCAGAGCATATTACAGTTGAGACTTTATTGAGAAGTGAGTTATTATATTGATACGTGTGGATGCTTCGTTGGCACCAAATCAACCACTTGTTTTCCATCTCCGCCCGTGTATTAAGTATTCATGAATGTAGGTGAAAACATCAATTTTAAGGGCACTATATACATTTCGTAGATAATGTAAGCTATTTCTTTGTACCGCGTTTGTATCAAGTTTAGACGGAAATATAGCTGGATTTATTTATTTATAGCCGAGCCGTCACGTACCAACAAGTGTGATATCAAATTTATTTATCAATCCAAGCATCAACAGAAAAAACAGCTTACGGCCTTCCTACTAGTACGTATTTACTTATTTATGAGAAACGAGTATCCAGGGATTCATATCGACGACAGACACGCCACACCATTCTCATTTTGGTGTTGGGGTGGATGGTTGACTGGGGAGCAATCAACTGGGAACACGAAATCTCGCATGTGGGAAGACTTGTCCTTGAGTTTCCTGCCTGATTTCTTCCCTTTCTCTTCTCTAATATCCTGTTTGGGAGAAAGTGCCTACCATGAGATCTAGAACTGCTTAAATATTTGACGGGGGGATGAATTGCACACTCTAGTAATCTTTATTGTGCTCTTCATCCCACACACATGCTCACCCGCACTTACGCTCAAGTAGATATTATCCTTTCTGAGAGCAGTGGCAAAGGAGCCTCAGTCTTCTCAAGAGATAAAAAAGAAAGCCAGATTTCAGATTGAGTTAATATTTAGTCAAAAAATAAATAAGACGCTTCAGGAAATTATACAAAGGATGCTCAGCACGAGGACTTTGCTCTAATGTGGAGAAAGCTAAGAAAGCATTTGCTCCTTTGAAACTGGTCTGCTCTTGGCAGTTACTTGAGTTAAGTTACATCCGACGCATTTATTTTACTGCTCCAACACTGACATTGGAATAAGCGTCATATTATAGCATTGATAACTTTGTTTCTTGCATTTATACCGTCCAAGGAAGTGTGGCGTTTACATTTTGTATAATTATAAATCTACAGCCCTTGTGTAATATCATCTCAAATATTCCTTAAGCATAAATGATTAATTCCTGTAATGTAAATGCAATGTGATTCTTTCAACATACTTCTTTCTAATTCCTTGAAAAGATTGAGAAAGTTGATGGGCAACGCACCCACATCTTTCCTCTTTGTTTGCTTTGAGTTTAGTATGGGTAATGTTACAAATCTTTTGTAAGTACAGTTTAATGTGTATTTTTCCTTTTCTTTATGAATGTCTTTTAACCCTAATAATATTAGTGCCTATCACAAATTTCGGTTTATGGGAATACCGTGAAGACGTTTTGTTGCGCATATGTTACCCGAACGTAATGAATAATAGAGTGGATTTCGTTCTCTCGTATATAAACGTTCTTTCTCTCTACACAATACATTCTTGGGTTTTGAGTAAATTGTGCAAGTGATGGAATAATTTTGTGGGTCTATGGTTTGTTAGCATTTCCAAGTCAGTATGGTAAGAAGTTGCATCACTTTATAATGCCGAGCAGTTCTCAAGCTATCAAACAAGTCAATTCCTTTCCCGAAAATTGTCCCATTCCCATATTCCATTTACATGATTATGGGAAACAATTGTATCAGACGAGAGAAATTACTGGTTGACGAATGTAACGAGCAAATAGAATAATGGCACGAGCACACATTATGCAAAGTAAGGAAAATGGAGAAACAGAGAGAGGAAAAGTATTACATCCATCTATTTTCTTAAAGTAACAACATGAGTTTGAAGGAAATGCAAAATAGATCGAATAAGTTTGCTTTTTCCTGTGACGAAAGGAATTGAATATAGCGGTGATGGTGGTGAAATGAAAAGAAAGCTGACACGTTCTTCAATTTACTTTACGGACACATATCGGAAAAGCTTGGGAGAAGGATGAGAGAGTATATAGGGAATTCCCGATGGAATATAATCCCCAATCTTGACACTCCATCTCTCTTTAAAATGTTTGTACTGCACACATTATGCATACAATTCCTAACCTATGCATAGACACTGAAGATGTAGCGTCTCGAATGTTTCATTCATTCTCACATTGCTAGGGCATATGCCTTGGGCTATATTTTAAAGAAAAACAGAAATATAGAGTTATTATATATTTTTTGTCGTCGTGATAGTTCACACACGTGCTGAGCTCAAGTCCGAATCGCTTCGTAACAAACTGAATCTAAGCAGATTATTGTGACAATTTGAGTCCCAACCCCGGCTCAAAACTTCAAATCTTACAGCATCATTTTTTAAATATCTAGGTACTTATTAAGTTATGTATAAACAAGATATTTTTGACATTTTGGTACCATTCACGTCTGAGATCCATAAAAATATCTATAGAACTTGCACTCTGAAAATATTACTTTTTATGTGAATCTATATACTGAATTGTTTACACTGTTGTTGCTGTTGTCTTTGTTCAAGTTCTCGTTTGTTGACAATGTGTGGACTGCTGCTGGAGTTTGTCTCCAGAGAAGAGCGAAGAAGAGAAAGTGTAAGAAGAGCTTCGAAATATACTAGGTTACTTATCAGCTCACTACTTCAGGAGATAAACCACTTAACACTTTTGTCTCTGCTACTCAGTTTCAAAGCCCATGAATATTTTGCTGTCATTCTGCTTCTATCCCTTTCTCTGCAAACAAATCATCATAATGTGCCATGTACTCCAGCAGATGTTCAAGTTGAAACTTTTTAACAAGATCATCATATATTCTATTATTTAAAAAAAGGAAAACAGACAACTTTTCAACAACTCAATCTCAAGAGAGCATAATTTCGAATTCGAGAGAAAAAGTGAATACAAACTTTTCGAAACTGTTGAGAACTTTGGAGAGTGGTACCTGCTTCTTTTTTACCTGGAAGTAATTACTGGATGTCATGTCGCCTTGCTATATTATGCATGTTACTATAAATCTTGTTGCTTTTTAATCATGTTTTGTTATATCTTCTCAGGTAAACATGTCTACAGATCTAGGTAATGCATGCTGACATATTTTAATCTGATGTAATCCTGCGAAATTTCATCTGAGAAGGCAAGTAGACTAACGAGCTCAGCTCCAAGGATATTCTGTCGCCGAATCAACAATATGAAATCTTATTTTTCCTGATTGCTAGCTAATACCTCATATTTTTTGAAGTTACTTCATAATGTCACAAATAATCTGCTTTCGACTGTGTACTTTCATTGGGTAAGAATTATCCTAATGGTGTTTGTGCAATGTCATGTCTTATTAAGTCACATAGAAGAGAGCATATAAACATTCAATATATTCAGTTCATATGGATGCTTCAACTTCATGCACCTTTCCTTGTCAGTGTTACTATACAACTACCAACTTATTTCTTTTCAAATATCAATGCATAATAATAACATTTCCAGTAAAGTATAATCAGTATATCCGATGTAACAAAAAGTCTTACTGAAATTTCTGTTGGCAGGCAGGGGAAATCATCTGGTGATTAGTAAGCAATTGAAAGGAAAGCTTGTTAGATCTAAAACATGGATGAGGAAATCCGTTTCATAACTTGATTCCCTTCTTACTCTTGCTATTATTATTGCTACATAATATTACAACTTTTCCTCTTTCTCCTGGCGTTCATGAACTGTGAAGGATGTGCGTGTGTATGTGTTTCCTCCTGAGGAAGGGATTAACTGTAAGATTTCCTTTCTTTGGGGAGCACACATACATACAACGAGAAAACTTGTTTCTCCGTATATGTTACAGCACACGATGCCAAAAGAGTTTGCTGAGGTGTCTTGCTTTCTCCTTGTTGTTTGCAAATCCAGACGAGACGACTGTGCTGGCAGTATCGAAAATTATTATGTATCTATCCACCAATATACGTAGTCATATTAGTAGTCTCCGTGTTGAAAGTTGGAATGCCAGTCAGAGATCAGGAAGAGGTAAAGAGTATGTAGAAGTCTTGGGGAAGAAGTAGCATTGAAAAACATGTGTTTCTTTTGACGATTTTCATGTACTAGTTTACTTATCATGAATTTGAGCGTGGAGGATTTTCCGCTCGTTAGTATCTCCATTGTGTGCAAGAAGAAAAGAGGAAATAAATGGAAGTTATTTTGTAATTGGACAACGTCTGCCAGACTACGATAAGGAACTTCAACCAGCACAACTCCCTCTTCCTTTCTCTCCTCTTGGTTTTGATATTTTCTTTTGGATGATGTACATTTTTCTTTTTTTTCTCTTTCTTTCTCTCCCACTCCCTGCCTTGTCTCTCAAGAATTTTCACAAGTAAAGCAGATTTCTATTCAGATCTTTCCCTTCTTCCTTTTTCATTCCTTTCGCCACACATCTGTCATTAAACCAACATTTTCACAACTGGACTTCGACATGCTTTTCCTCAAGCGTATTTCTCTTAACTCAAATGTGTAACCTCTTCCCTTCTTCTGTTTCCGTTAGTCTTTAAGAATTACCTACCACCTACCTACCTTTACTTATGGATTTTCTTGCGGATTGTATACACAATGTGTTATTATTGTTGATAAAAACGGAGAAATTTTTTCCTACTCGTCGCTCCTCTTCAATGTGTGTGGGTTTACTTTTCCACCATTAGCTGTGACAGTTGAGAAGAAGTTGTAGTGAAGTGGCGGCCCTGCTTGCCAATGCTTTGTATGCCTTGGCTTGACATTCGTGCATTTAAAGCTGGCTTTTACCAAGCTGGTATACTCACACATAATATGATGGATTTCTGGGAAATAAATTTTCATCATTACTAGTCGTTCACGTAGTACGCAGCGTTCACTTCAAATCGCTTCAATGATTTTCCATCCCGTATTATTTATGATGCATGGCTTTCCTACCAGGCATTCAGCTTTAAGCCTAGCAAGTCAGCTTGAAAAATAAGAATGTCGGTAAATGTAGAAATGATGGATGTGGAATAATATCACTTGTGATTTTTCGAGCAGGCAAGTGTAAATTTGCCAATTGAATGTGCATAAGCGCAAACGTACAACAATACTTAGTATGGTTACATGAGTGCGTTTCTGTGCGAGTGTGAAACGCCTGGAATCACCTCAGGGTTCACTGGACTATTGCAAATACCTACATTATAAGGTGGAAAGTTTAACTAGTTATTATACATATAGCGTACCTACATAGTACCTTGTTATTCTTCAGTCAAAGACACAAGTCATATACATACATGCAATGTACTCTGTACAATTTGTACAATATGTCAGGCAGGATGTGGTCTGACAGGTATTCAGCGTTGCATAACGCAAAATATTTGAGCTAGGCAAGGTATATTACAAAACTACGCAGTGAGAGAAAGAGAGGGAGAGAGGGGCTTGATGTGATGTAACTCACTTTGTTCCGCCTGGAGGAGATGAACAGGTATTTTAGCAAAAAGACAGAAGGGTAATTGTCCGGATTTGTAAACTTACCACTATGCTCTCTTTCTCTCTGTAGACTTTTACTTTTCAGACGTGTCCTTGTTTTTTCCTAATATATGCCTTGCTGTGCTGTGGTAAACGACAGCCCGGAAGTCGTCTTTAGAAGAAACTTATTAAATGTACAGACGTTCTTATAACTATTCTGCTTACTTGAGCTCGTGTGCGAGTGCATTAATACAGTCTTTAAAAAATTCTCAGCGGAGAATTATTTACAAGTGTGGACAAAACAACAACAACAAAATTCTCTTCAAGTTCTTCTCCTGTCAACTCAGATATTAAAATATGGAGCTGTGTCTGAAACTTCATGAATTTCCACATAAATCATGAGAAAGCTACCGAGCTCATCTAAAAGTCGAGTTGCTCTGCGTTTTTAGTCTATGTAATGTAAAAGGTTTCCTCTCTACTACTCTGCACATTTTTACTGACAGATTGTCTAAAGGGGTATTACGCAACCAACTTTCAAGAAAAAAGGAAGGATTTACAAGGAAAAAAGAGAAAGATAGAAAAAAGGAGAATGGAAGAAAGAAAACCGGAGGAGTGAAGAAAGCTCACGAAACCACAAGAGTCAAAGAAACTTTTATTCTCTTCGACTAAGCAAGTCAACAGGGGAGTGATTGTCAATAGCAATGGGTGTAGAACAATACATATGAATGCACATAGGTCGTCGGAGTACGTGAGTGTATGTGTGGCAATTTCTCTGAGAAATTAAAGCTGACAGGTAAAGGTTCGAAATGCCCACAAGTGGCAACCTCACTTCTGTTTTCTTCTTCTTTTACTCAAGCGGTGTGACAAACTCAATAGAAGAGTGTGTATATAACGGCAAATTAGAAAACACAATTTTACTTTCACTTCTTCCATGTCTCTCTACTGTTTCGCAGTTTCAGCTTTTTTCTCCAGACTTTATCTACAATGTGCAGTATGCGCACGTGTATCCGTGTATCTTGATCAACAGCGATACACAAAGGTTTAAACGAGGGGAGAGAGAAAGCTTACTGGAACGACATGTATCTTCTTCCTTCTTGTGGGAGCGTGTATGCTCCACTGATCCCCTTCTAGAACTTCCTCTTCGAGAAAAAAAATCAACTTTTGTGAGATTAGTTGCTTTTTCCTTACATGGGAGCACAGTACATGGGAGAACAAGAAATGGAATTATTCAACTTGACTAATGAACCAACACCACAGCTTGTTACCATTTCCTACATCGATCATCCTCCCCTTCAAAATTTCCCCGCCAGTGCAATGACTTCAACACAAAAAATGTGATGACATGGCTTCATCTGTAAATTGACTTTGTCTATAGAAGAGTGTAATCCGCATAATTTTTCAAAGCAACAGTTACAATGTTATATCCATAGTATAGACATGAAGATGGGATATGTATACGGTAACCGTGTTTACGTTCATAAATTGGTTTACCAGAAAAGAAATAAATCAAATCATGTAAATAATTAGGAAAGAAAGTGTAGTTCTGAGATAGCATATTATTTCATACTAAAAGCTAAGTTTTTACAGTATTTTTAGTTAAGATAAAGAAGTGAGGAATTCATTAGCTTCAGTCGTAATTCATTATGTTAATAAATATTCTGTTTGGGAAGCAACGCAAACACTGAAACTTATACACTGTTTACCTGAGTGTAAGTTGCATTAATCCATTAGGAGAAATGATGCTCGGTTGAAGAAGAAGATAAGGCAGTTGCAGTGACAGAGTGGGCCGTGCCTAAAGACATGCATAAAGATGCTCTTTGTGAAGTAGTAGCATTATGTAGATTCGTTTCCACGTTCTACTCTTACATCCTTTTGTAAGAGTGACTTCCACTTTAATTAGATTTGTCAAAGAAAAGTGTCACCTAAATTGGAGATGGCTGTGCTGGAGTGGGTCTCGTATAATCATATATTTCTACCCACATGCTTGCATTTATAAATATTCCAAAATATAATGCACACATGCTTATTGCTTATTGCTTATGCATATCTTTTTCCAATCTCTGGGTAACTACACGCATTTTTTGGAGTTTTAGATGTAGCAACTCAGACATTCACACAAATAAATATAGATGTATATTTTTTGGTCACAAAAACATCCATTCTTTCTAGCATGGCAGCTGTTAGTAATCTTGAAAATATCTTTCATTTTTGTTTTCCGTAATGCAAAGGTAACGTGAAGTCTTGCGAAATTCACAATCCAAAACGTACATACATTAGTTACCCGAATTTCAAAAGATTTCGAAATGATATTGCGACTCATTCTTTGAAATTACATAGAATATATTACGGCTTCAGAAACCTTTCCCATTGTTCAAATGAAAATGGAACATTTGAAAATCATATTCTGTAATCTAAAAGAATTCATATATTTTCGTTAATTTTCATCCTATTCGTCGTATTCTTTCCATTTTTCTTTAAAATACTCGGAATTCAAAGGACTGAATCTTTAAGGAATATAGCACGTAGCTTCAGAGTTCAGACATTAAAGCGCAGCGCTATGCTTAACTTCCATTAAAATGCCGTTGTTGTTGTAGCACGAGTAGTGAATGTACATGTTTTTCTATTCAACTTTTAGCTTCGATGGAAATCTTTGAGAGGAGTGGGAATAGGCACTTAGCTCCCCTTCCTTCCGCTTTTTCTTTTCATCTATTCAGAATTCAGACCACTCAAGTATTACACACAGGCATATGTACATGAACCTATGTGTACTATAGAGGATCTACCTCATAGTACCTAAGTAATATATAATGAGACTGCGAGTAATCATAACATGCTTAATATACATTCGAATTTTTGCATTGCAATAGCTAACTCGAAATTTTGAGGAATGGTGGAGGAGAGATGACGGATTAAGTGCACATGAGAAAATTGCTAAAGATGGGAAAAGAATGAGTTTCTTTCGCTTTCATCTCTTTTTTTCTCGCCTTGAATATCTTTTCTATTCTCTGTTTGTCTCCGCTATCTCTTATCCGCTCGCATATTTTCTTCTGTTTTCAAGGATTTCTTCCTCTTCAATTTTTTTTTTAAAGTACCAAATATAATGTTATATTTTACTACTTATGTTCCATTTGATGAGCTGATGGAGCTCTTGCAAAATTTCTGTAGATAATATTTTTATACATACTATTACATCAAATGTCCTCCACTTTACTATTTTGATCAGATGTGACTATGAAAATTCTCGATTTTTAGCCCCTGTTATTGGATAACGAAATTTTTTAATTCGAAGGCAAAATTTTACTTTTTACTACAGTCTTCAAAGCAACGCATAAGCTTTAGTTTTAGAAGAAAGGAGTAATTCAGGTTTTTAGTACAGATTAACTTTTTAGTTCTTCTGTTTCGAGACCAGTAATTTGACTAGCATTGGCACTTTGGCTCAGAATATTCAGCGCTTTCATTCAAGTACCTAGGTATATGTATGTATCTCTTTCTCCGAAATGTAGAAGAGGCAGGCAATTTCCGTCGTCATCTCTAAGTGCAGAAATATGAGTGAGCTGAGAGATCGAGTTTACCTGGAAACCATGAAGTAGACACAGCATGGTAATGACAGCATAGAATGTCCTGTAGAACTCGTAGCGTTTAGAAATCAGCCATCCGTATGGTCGCCTTGATATTTCTCTGAATGTGCAAAAATAAACCGAATAGTTAATTTTTTCGCAAGTAAGCACGAGCAAGTCGCTTGAGGAATGCGATTATGAGTCTCAAGCTTTAATTCAGTGTTAGCGCTAACATAATAATAAACTAAACAGCGGGATATTTCAAAATTAAATATTTTATCTGCTCAAGACGCCTATTCAAAATGGATCGCTACAATATTAGTTGAATTTTTTAATATTTGCAACATATGCATGAGATGATGAAAATATGCTCTTTTATGGCATTGCTGGGAGCATCAACGTAGTCTCTTGGAATGGTTGCTGGAATTCGCATGCCGAATAATCTGTTATGAAATATCTGGTTTAAAATGGGCGAGCCATGCTGATCATGACCTTCAAGTCTATTTATAGAATTGGACTCTACTTCCAATACCAGAAAGCACGACATGGCAAGATTTATTTTTAGAGTGAAATCATTGCAAAATATGTAACGTAGAAAAAGGTTTAGAAACAAAGAATTTTGCTGATACGGTAGTTTCCGTCCAGTATTACAACTAGCTAAATTCGCAATTATAAAATAAACATGATCTTATTTCTCCAACATCCTCTCTCGTGTTTGATTAAATAAGGCTATCGTGCTTTTACCTGATTGTCTAAGATTCGTCGAGATTGTATGAGGACTTTATTTATGAGGTTTTATGGCCAACCACAGACCGGATTACTAAGCAAACAGTCTATATATTCAATAAGAAGTGTCCTCAGAATTGTAAGGCCCAAAACTTTATTTAGCTTCGTAGAATCAAGAATAATTTATGGAGAATGGGAAACGAAAACGTTCAAACATATACATATCCTATATTATGTATCGTTCATTAAACGATACATCTCTCACATCATACCGACTACCTCTAGCGCTGACTTTGTCTCAAATTCTGACCGACTTTATCTTTAGCCGTCCGTCCAAAAATCCTTCTACTATTATCATTACTCCAGTAGGATATCAATAAACTATATAGACAATCTTTTCAACTACCTTATTCATGGACATAGATCCGCTAAGCTTTCACTAGTCGTATGGTTGAATTTACTTTTCCATTCATTTCTAAAACTAAAAGCTGACTTCTCGAGGTAGACGGAAATTGTCAACTTAAACATTTAGTGGTTGCTTTCCACTTATATTAAATTACTGCCAATCCTCTAGCCTTCTCTGATCTTGCCCTTTTCTCGCATACTGTTCCAATTCACCATAGAACTATACCTTCACGAGGCTGCGATCAAGACGGTCATGATTTTATTTGAATATTTGGAAGATGAACAAGGCAACTCATTAATATTCAAGGGAAAAGGGAAGGGAAACGTAAATAGAGCTTATTTAGCATGATTAACAACTCATTTACGTTGCTTATTCTGAAGTTGAGATCAGTGCCGGATAGTTCTACTGACAACCATGTACATAATGATTTCCAGGAATGAATTCTATGTTAGATGATCATGTTTGACTGAAATCCGCACATAAGTGTCTTGCTCCTTATTGCAATAAAAACACTGCTCTATCGTTTGGTTGCTGGATTTGTTTTAGTGTAATATTCCTTCGTTCCGACTAAGAGCGAGAGGGCGGACAACCATGCCCACGCAATATTTTATTATTTATAGAAATGTTTGAGTAATTTATGATTTAGATGAGTTTACAGAAACACGTACTCCGCTCACAGTCACATGAATTCCGAGAATGGTAAAAGCCAAAGTGAGACGAGGGAATTAGTAATTCGAGAAATTAGATGCGGTAGTACCCAGCCCATCCACTGTCAACAATAACCATCCACTAATATTCATTTTAGTATCTGAATGACGACAACAATTATGTAGCATTTTCGATGACTTTCCAACTGAAAATTGGGTTCATGGAGGCTTTTTAAGCTGTGCTTTGAAGGAATTTACTCATTATGATTTCAGAGCCATTGAAGTTATTTTGATAATAACTGACATTGAATTGTGTAACAACAAGCCTCTACCCGTGTCGAAAAGTATAAGCTGAGCTTGGAGTGCATTACGTGACATGAGACAGAACCTATCGAATAGAACCATCTCATTTTCAACTATTTAGGCTCGGAGGATGCCTTCTCCATTCCAAAAATTTGTTAAGAGCATTTTTATCGTGTTTATTGGAAGGCTATTATAGGTACGCCATAAACCTTGAAACCAAATGTGGGACGTACTTTAAAATTCGTTACTTGTCATAAGCAATATCAGTGGATTAGAGTTCCATTTGAAAATGATAAATTGAAGATTGAAAGAAGGAAAGAATAAAACATTTATATTGCCTACATTTATGGAGTCTTTTAGTATTTACCTGATTTCCTTTCAAGTTTGTTTAGAAATCAGTCACAACGGAATCCATTTGCTGTACTTTTTTTATGAAATAAATGAGCGTTTACTTCCATGCATGAAGGAACATTATGAGTCGTATTTATTTTACTACTTTCTCCTCCTTCATCTACCATCACATCAGCTAGAGTAAACAATAAGAGTTTATCAGCGTATGGAAAGGTTTTGTTTAGTGGAACGAGAAAACGAAACAAGTTACATTTTTAAAGGAATGAAAATACGAAAAGTCAGATATATGCAGACAGCAAGAAGAAGAACATGAGGAACAAGAGTTATCGTCGTCTCTTGTCATCTCGCCCTTTCTTCCATTTTATTTCGAATATCCAGAGATCCTCAGAATCACAAGTGCTTAAAAAGCAGAGGAAAAGAGAACGCTTACAGCTTTTGCAAATACAGGACACCTATTTACACAAATACCTATACATACGTTCTGTTTGATGGTTTCCTCATTTCTCGTCATCTAACCGAAAAGCATCTTTTCTCGTTATCCATGCATCATCATTTTTTTGGATCTTTCATTCAAGATCCGCAAAAACATTGTAGTCTTCTTTTTTCCAATCTAAGGCATGTGTACATGCGACAGTCCTGATTCCTTTTTTTACTTTTCAAGGAACGCCGACTAGAAAATTGAGATGAAGCTTGTGTTTGTCTGCGGTTTTCAAGCTCTTGAATTTATAAGGAAGTGTAGTAAACATGTTGTTAACTTTTTTAAAAGAAATAGTAAAAGAAATAACATCTTTTTGCGGTTTTGGTACTACTTCTTCTTTGTGTCGTATCGTGTCCGTTCCACCGGTACATTATTATTTTCCAATATATACGCATGAATGGGATTTCATGATAGAGAGCAGCAGCATTTCTAAGATATTTTATGAATACACATAAAATCCACAACTTTTTTCGTTTGTGAAACATTTCCTCAATAATCGTAAATGCAAATTATTGCCTTTATAAGACAACAGAATTATTTCTGCGTGCGAATTTCCAAGTATAAGACAAAGCTATTTTGAAATGTACGCCAGAGTTCTTTGTGGTGTTAGTCTGTGTCGACATTAGTAGGACGAGAAACGAGAAATGAATGAAAACTCGATTTTATTTCTCATGGATTCCTATAAATATTTTTGCTATATGCTTTACCGGAGATTCTACATTCTACATGACTAGGCAAATAAATAACTAGAGAAAAGTACACACACACACACGGACCTATACGAGCACGTAGCAATTTTTGAAGAAAAAAAGAGTGCACACTGTGTACAGAGAGAATAAGTAGCATCTCGTTTTTCCTTCCTTTCGTATTTCCTATCTTCTTTTCTCTAGACTATTTTTCAAAGTGAGTGAGTAGTTCTATAGGCCATAGAAGATGTCTATGCGTGAAGATTTGTGAAATTGTGAATGCTGTAGATATGTACATAAGTGCTTGCTTGTGTGTGTATTCACGTAGAAATATGGTCACAAAAGAATTGGAAGACGTGAACGGAACGGGAATAAAGATAGGAGAAAAGACGACATACAAACTCACAGCGATAAGATAGATGGATGAATTTCCCGTTTCTTTTTCAAGAGACCCGATTTACTTTCACCAGAGCCACTTTCACCTACTGAAACAAGTAGTGATGATGCAATGTCAGGGTGATGAATGTGAACATGCATTTATTATAGCTTCTATGTAAGTTTTGATCCTTGTTTACCTACAACCATTTTACAAATGTACATTTTTATCGGCATGCACAAGAGATGACATCATTGTAGGCTTTAATAAAAATCTCGTTGTCGCAATAGTACTCGTTGACAAGTGAGGCAAAAAGTCAGGTTTTGAAATATAAATCTAACATCTGAAAGTTTCATTTGAATCTAGCAGAACATCAAATGTCTGGAATTATTGAAAACCAAAGTTTGTGGCATGCTGTGTATAAATCATAATAATTGATGAAACAGTTAAGTTGATCACAAATTTTAAAAAGGAATTGAATTTTTGTGTGCACGAGTATACTAAAAGAGGTCAACTAATTTTTTCTAGGCATTAGCACGTTGCCGTTGGCTTTATGGCTCATATTATGCTGTTATGACCTATCTTCAAAGACATTCCTCACAATATTTTTCAGTTGTCGTGTTTTAGAGCTTTACAAACTTGATACGAATAGTATACAATATTATGCATCATGCATGCATTCAATTAGCAGATAACGTAATTCTATAAAGAAAAATCCCGTAATATTTGCTGATCCGTAACATCATTAAAGCATTCATTGGTAATGTCTGTGAAAGACGAATGAGGAGATATTTTTTCATTCAGTTGAGTTAAATGCTGACTCATATAAGGCTCAAAAGAGATGTTTTCATTAAACAGAGCAAATGAAATCTTTTAAGAATGAAAACTGATTCTCACGTATCGACCTAAACCTTCTTTGACATAAACTGGAGTATGTTGCGCTACATTTCAATCATTGCTTCACGTCATTGCCTCAGTGTCACAAGCGCCCACGAAAATCTGTATCTCCGCATTTGATACCCATTCTATTGAAAGTTTCTTCAATAAAAAAAAGTTACAAAAATACCTATTAGGAAATAGAGCAGATGACAGAAACGACAGGAAATGTTTCCTGGATTATGGATCGATTGAGCAAAAGAAGTTTCTCTAAATATAGCAGTGTAGATATGTATGTTGTCTGCGGGTTGAATGAATGAGTGCCCTTAGTTATTTTACCAATAATAAAGGATGAAAGGGACACGGCATTCCACTTACAACAGAGATTCGTCCTTGTGGTTTTTTGGAATGTTTTGAAAGAGCGTCTTTCTTCAAAGAAGGTGGAAAGGGCGGTCTTGTTTTCTCTCTCTTATTCTTCTGATCTTTCTTTCTCCACCTTATAACTGACATTCTTCTTTCCTTGGTTTGATTTTCAGGAGCAGATATACTGGGAGCAGCATACCCCTCACCACAGGCTGCACCTCTTGTTAGCCAACGTCAGTCAAGAATTCCATCCCAACAGGTAATAGTTCCCGGGGGATTTCAACCTCATCAACTGTATCCAAGCCAGTTTTCAAATCTTCGCGGTCTAGACGGCACCGGGAATGCAAGGCTGACGCCAATCTCGATTCAAAACCAGCAGTTCTCATTCATCCCAAGAGGAGACCCATTTGGTCGAGGATTATCGCTGGGTGGGAGAGCAGCGCCCACTTCAGCTGCACATCCAGCGGTGAAACCAACCTCTAGTCGTTCCTTGTCGCCAAATTTTGTTGAAATCATTTCTCCAAGTCCTCAACGACTTGTTAGTAGTAACAGAGTGATTGGGAGCGCAAGTGGCCAAACATCAGCATCGACATCTAGCCAACAACAAGTCCCTGGCAATGACAGGAGTTCAGCTGACGTTCAATACGAGTATTACGATGAGACTGATGGGGATGTGCTTTACCAGTATGGAAATGACTTCAATGAGCCAGCTGGTCCATCCAGTAGTGCTGGCGCGTCCAGACAGACGGGACAATACTTTACAGAGGTCTCATCACCCAAACAGGGAAAAAACAATGGTCTGCAAAGAAATCCTATTCCAACGACAGCTTCTACATCTTCTAAACGGGAACCAACGAGATACGCCCCTTCATCATCAGTAAAACCAGCACAAGTGGGATCTGTGTTGCCATCCAGCAAATCTGTCATTCCAAGTGGCACTGCCAACAGATTATTTCGTCCCAATCGTCCATCTCCCTTCGCCTCTGCTTCATCCTCCACCTCGGCACAAGCCTCAAGAGAAACATCCTCATCTTTTATTCCATTAATTGACGAGAATGAAGAGCCAGAGCAAGGACTAGCATTGAATGGCCGCAGTGTCCAGTCGGCAAGCCACAGAGGAAACAGTTTATCAGGATCGAGACCACCTCTGACTATTTTGAGATCCACCACATCTGCCCCACCGTCTCAGGCATCTCCAGAAGTCAACTCATCCCAGCAGTCATCCTCTCCTGAGAAGAGTTCCTCGACCACCTCTCGTGTCCGAGGCTTGTACTCACGGACACAGTCCAAACAAGGCGAGAGAAATTCATCGTTGGTGGGCTCAAACAGACGGCCTGCTATCCTTCGTGGAAACTCCTCGTCTGTGAACAGCCGACTCAGTGCGACATCATCCCGGCCGCCAATAATAATCCGACCCAGGAATCTCACAAGAAGCAGATCCAACAAGTCAAAGAAAGGGGATCCGATAACATCCTCCTCGACATACAAACCTGATCCGAATTTAGATCAGGCTGGAAGCAGCAGCAGTGAAAATCCCAGTGTGCCTGGGAACTCTCTCCCGTCAGCGGAGGATTACACGGTTGAGTATGTTGAGTATCCATTCACCAATGACGACAACTCCTCTGTCGTAGAGTACTACGAGGTTAGTGAGGAGACTGCACAGGCATTACTTCAAAGGGCGAAGGCTAAGGCTACCCAGCGAAAATCAGTTGATCATCCTCTAAAGACGAACAAGACGAGTAGCAGTACGAGCACCAGCAGTAGTAGTAGAAGTAGCACGAACAATACCAACAACAACTCCAGCGAAACTGCGACAAAAGTTACAGTCTCCGTTTCCTCCAAATCTAGCTACAGCAGTACCTCAACTACAAGCACGACATCGACCACAGCACCGCCAACAGTAGTAGAAAGTTCATCCTCTGAAGAAAATGTTTCTGCTGACCAGATTGATCCTTCGGGGGATGTTGTCGTGTCGGTTGCGACGACGAGGAGCGTGAGTGGAAAGAAAAGTGGAGTGACACAAGCACCGAAAAACCTTCCAACACCCACACCCCGGGTGAGTTTCAGTCGTGCAACAGGATCCTCCTTTGTTGTAGCATCTGTTCAAACAAGCAGAAGCGTAAATAAGGCACATGGACATGAGGGAAGAACAAGTAAAACCATTCACGAGAAGGGAGAAACCATTAAGGACAACATGCCTTCAGGGGCGGAAACTGCTCCGGAATACTATGAAGAGGAATACACGTATCCCGACAATTACCCGATTCTAAATAACGACGCTGGTGCAGTGCTACGTGAGCATGAGGAGGAAGAGCAGGATCTCCAACAAGATCATTACAATCCTAATGAATACTCTCACGAAGTGAGCATACAGCCTTCGGTCATTGCACCAACGAGAAGCGTCATTCTCCAATCAACCGAATTTGAGAATGGCGTTGCCCCATCATCTGCCTCAGTGGCGGAAGCTTCTTCGAACCAGTTTAAAGAGAGTTCAGAAGCTTCTGTAAATTCGGCTGTGGGGAAAGTACGCAATTCTGAGGATGAAAATTACGATGACGAGAGTGGAAGTCATGCACCCCAGCCACGGAAGTTGCCATCAAAGAAGGGCGAAATTCCACTTAATCATTTTGAGACTTTGGTTGATGACGTGAGTGAGCTTGAAGTGGATCATCCACTGCGAACAGTAAATCAAGAGGATTTGTCACCTCCCCCTGATGACGAGGCTTCCTACCATGTAGCTGCTGTTCGCCCATCCATCCCAACGCTGACAACCACAACAGCAACAACAACTACTCCAGCTCCATCCATAACGGAGAAAGCGAAAAAGGATCCGACCAGCATATTCTCAAGCATCCGTTTTGCTGAAGTATCTCCCGACTTTTTACCTCCAGGTTTCAAGTTGCCATCAGCATCTTCCTCATCATCACCGGAGATTTCGGCTCCTAGCAGCCCCGAAGTTAGCAGCTCTACTACCACTACATCTAGCACGACAACAACAACCACTACAACCACGGAAGCTTCTCCAACTCAAGGGGCAAAGGCACTGGGAATACAATTCGACGAAATTAGCATTGCGTCTCTGCTCCCAAAGGGCTTCAAACCTAGACCTGGATCGCCAAAGAACATTTTTTCACCTCCAACCACAACTACAACGGAAAAACCGGTGGAACCTTCCACAACAAAAACTGTTGATCCATTGGCAGCAATCAAGAGCATTGTGCAATTCAAAGAAATCACTATTCCTGGATTGGTGCCCAAAGATTACACACCACCGCCACCACAAGAAACAAAGGAAGAGGCAAAGGAACCGAATCTCAACCCTGTCATTGCAGGAATCAGATTTGAAACCCCAGCCAACTTGCTACCACCTGGATACAAACCTCCAGCATCATCCCCTCCATCACCAGTGGTTCCAATCAAATTCGAGACACCGACTAACTTGTTACCCAAAGGATACAAGCCACCTAGTGCAGAGTCTGTGGTGCCAATCAAGTTTGAGTTTCCAGCAAATCTTCTACCCCCTGGCTACAAACCACCAGCGCCATCCCCAAATGCAGCTGCTCCTAGTTCCACAGAGGCAACAATTGCGAGCCCATCACCAACCACCACTAAGAAGCCTGGTGGTCTCGTGTTTCCCACTAAAGCAGGAGGTGCCCGGATTACCCGTCCCACAACTACAGAGGCCCCGAAAGGGGACACCCCACTACCACCTGCCGTCAGAATTGCCACTGGATGGCCAACACGAAAGACTACTGCTTTCACAGGATGGCCAACAACCCCGACAACGCCAATGCCATCAACTAGTAGCACAACAACAACGACAACAACTACAGCACCCACCACCACAACGCCTACCACGACGACAACGACTCCACCACCAAAACTTAGCCCATCTGGATCCTGTCCTCAAGGAATTTGCAGGATGGAAGCTACTATCAGAATTGTTGGTGGTGTCAAATGGGTTCCAGAGCTGCATGATATCAATACTGATGAGTATAAGCATTTGGAAACAACTGTCAGAAGAGAGGTACGTCCAGTTAATTCCTAAACTCAAAGTCAATTTTTTTTCATTCAGTATTTAATAGTTATATATTTGTAAAATGTTTATCATCGCTTTTAGTTGGATGGTGCATATCGATCTAGCAGCTTGGCTCCATTCTACAGAAAAGTGGAAATTGAAGGCTTCAAGTAAGTAACTTTTCACATTATTACAGATTACTCAACCAGCATTACGCCATGTTTTAAATTACCCCACCCCCACCAGCATTTTCTATCGTCTCTTTACTTTGTGCTTGGCCTCGTAATGTTCATCTGCCACTTTGCTGAAGAAAAAAAATTTCTCGTGGAATCATCGCTTTTTTCAAGTTTAATCTTTTGAAAGCATGCATAAATTCTTATCAAATTATGTAGGTCTGAAATTTTGTAAAACTACAACTCAAAAAAGTCTTTCCATTGACAGAGAGCTAGTGTATCACCACCACCCGTAACCTTGTACTGAATCCTCCAAAACTTTTTATGCCTATTTAGATACACATAATTCTGTTTGACAACTCAATTATCGTGAAAGAGCTTTTAGTGGATAATTTAGTACTCGTCTCCTCAACCGAATGGTTCATCTTGGAAGAGATGAAGAGCGGGAGAAAAACCATAAATGCCTGCATCTCTTCACGCCAAGATGCACGATCTGTTTGATGCATGAATTCTGAGTGGTAAGAAGAGAAGCAGGCTAGTCAGGATTAATTAACTTTTGCTCTTGTCTTTCAGTGAAAGCAAAATGCAGCCAGTTACTTATTAGATGGGATAGATAGATCACTGTAAGAACTTTTACTAAGAAATGAAGGGAAAATGAGAAGACTTTTAATTAGACGTGGGCTAGTAATCGTATCAAAACCAGCACTACTATGTACGAGGCTGTTTCTATTTTTGCCCCAACATTCATTAAAAGCTGGAGATGGATAGTTAAATATATTGAGAAAGAGAGTGGTGCTTCAAATCAATTATTTCTATTTATTTTTTATGTTATCACTGCCTACAAAGCTAACGTATTGGAATGGATATTGAAATGGCCTGATTATTGTTATGGAACAGTTACAGAGCAGCACCTCTCTTGTGAAAGTGATCTTTTAAAAGGGATTTTGTGAGGATATGTATAGTGGAAGATTATATGAGTATCCTTAGGCGATCCATTTGTAAACGATAGTCGTCCAAACGATTTGGGTGGGAGAGGAGGTGGTGGTGATGGTATTTCATTATCAGCATGCCTCACTGCCTGACCTAAGGATTTATTTGCATAAGGCTCATAAAGTTGTACAATTTGATTGAGTGAAAGTTATCGCGATGAAAGCTTTTAGTCTGTTTTCCCCTTCTCTTTCGGATATATTGTATGTAATGGAATTGTGACGTTCAGTGTAAAACGTCATTTTCCGTGTAATATACTGCCATGGTGTCTAATTTCCTTGTTGCCAAAGGGAAAACTTTTAAAAACATGTTCTCTTCTTGACTTACTTGTATTTCTAGTCGGGGAAGCGTCGTTGTCGATTACTTTGTGCTGCTGGATAATATTGACAGAGAGGTAGCGACTGACTATGTTCGCCAATCTTTCCATAAATCTCTGCTGGATTCTGCAGATGAGCTCCCGTATTATGATGAGAGTGACTCGCCCGACCAACTCGTTTCCAATGGAAGACTTCGCTTTGGTCGCTATACCATTGATCCTCGCTACACGGACTTCAAGGGTAACCTGAGATTTTCATTCTAACCTATTTTACTCCATATTGTTTCACTCCGTATGTCATTAGTACAAACCTGCATGAGAAAGTTATTTTGACTTTGTTGCTGGATAAGCGGGATAAGTCAATAGAATTTTCAAATTTAGTGAGGGCCATCCGCTTTATGATGACAGAAACCGTCTGAGTTGCTTCTCATAATTAAATACTATTTAATATATTTCGCCTTTACATCCTTTCTTCTAGTTGTCAATATCACAAAGGACTCTGGACCATTGGCACAAGAACCGTTGATTCCACAATGGGGTATTGCCGTCATCGTCATCGGATTAGCTTCTCTACTCTTTGTCATCATCTTCGGAGTCACAGTCGTACGATTCCAATTCCAATTTAGAGAAACAATTAAAAACATACAATCTCAGTGTATTCAATTCTTTCCAAACAGTTTAATCCACTATACTAATGCTTTCTCTTTGCCTTTCACTCCGTTAACAGTTGGTGAACCGACATAAGAACTCAAAGAAGAAGAATGCCGTCTCTCTAACGCAAGAAATGTTGAGTGAGTTCAACAAAAGCCACATGGGTAGCGGCGCAGGTGGGCTTGACAACTACGGAGCGGATGATCTCTACAATATGGATGATGTATGGAATGACAAGCAAATGGATAAAACATTTGATAGAAAACCCACCAAAGTAAGTAGAAAAGAAAACCATTAATTTCTTTTATATCCAAACTCGGAAATAAAGTTTTTTGAAGAAACCTTCTTCTCTCTGAGACTGTGAGTCGCATGCACATAAAGATGTATGGCGTGTGAAGCAAAGTTTTTTCTTCTCTAAGCGAATTTTTACTCTCAATCTCAATACTATATATGAATGATTTTTCTTCTTCTTTTCTCCAGCGGTCGCAAGGCTCTGGTAAGGGATCAGCGAACTATAATATCTACGATAGTTGGAAGACTGAATGGAACGGCTACTATTACAATGGCAACTACTACGGAGACAGCGGCTACGCTCCAAGTCGTCGTAGATCAGATTATGACACTAACTTTTAATTAACTATTTTAACATGTTTTTTATTACAAAAAAAGCTTTGTTTTGTTGTTGGAAAAAAAGTAAACGGGCCATATTTGACTTATTTTTTGTGTGTCACGTATTAGGCTTATGTAACTTTCATCGACTGGTAAAAAAGCACACATTATTATTTTAAAAGTTTGACATTAAGAAATTGTATAGTCACCTAATTTTTCTTGCTAATTATATGCATATATTAATGTAGTTTTGTGTACATACTATGCACTCAATATCCTGTACACCCACACACAAACACGATATTTTAATATTTTATCTCGAAATATAATAATAACACTAGTGATATGTACATGTCCACGAACCAATTATATTGTTAAATTATATAATATTACATGCATGGCATTGTTATCTACTTTGTAAAACTTTTAGTAATAGGATTTTAACAAGTGTCTCATGGCGGAAACTTTTTTTCCATGTGTATTTCTCTACTCGTCCGTTATTCTGCATATCATTATAAGGGAAAAAATGTACTTGATTGAGACATTTGTTGAGTCAACACAATTCTTCTTGCGCCAAACGTCGCGATGATATAATTACATGATTAAGGATTGATACAGGAAGTTGTTGAAAAAGAAAGGAATGAAATATTAATGAAGCGTTTTTTAAGACTCTTGCAAGAGTTTTCTGGTTAATTTGCTAGCATGATGGAAAAAACAATGCTTAAATGTAACTGTCATAACACCAAGAAAAAGCAAAAAAAAAAGTATTCAGCAAAAAAAGTTGTTTAAAGATTCTGTAAAAATGTGTATCTAAATATACGCATATGCGTACGTAAAAACAAGCAAACAGAAACTTGAGGTGTAACGTGCGATATTCTAGTCAATTCATTAAACAGCCTAAATATGCTTATTATACTTTTCTGTGTGTTTCCAACTCTGTATCTAAATAGAACTGAGTATGATATAAAGTATATTATATAGATATTATTATGTAACTTTTTTTTGTTTTTAACACGTGAATGTAAAGAAAAAACGTAAGGGATAATATGTTATTATTATTATTATTATCAACAATAATAAGTTCTTTAATATCTGCATGTATATGTAAACACTTTGACAAAAAAAATCATTTGATGTGACAATTGTAAAAGCAACTGAATATTACATCAAAAAATACAATACATTAATACATAATATGAAAAAATCACAATAATACGGTGGAAAACT